>CAJQZN010038490.1:0-43574 GCA_907164685.1 Colias eurytheme | reverse complement strand
AGTTATGTCCCATAAAAATTATTGAAACACTTCAAAATATTAAGAAGTTATTCAATAATGATTCTTAATCAATGATTATGTATAAAATAAAAAATTAAAATGTGTTTAAGAAGGAAACAATTTTTGATACAAAATAGTAATTTTATATAACCTTGAAACATCTGCATAGCTATTGAGATTAACGTATATAAATTGTTAGATACTACTAAAAGCTAATACTTATTATATTGTATAAATTATAAGTAATTTTTATTAACAAAAAATATGTAAAACTTACAAAGATGGTTCATCATTTTATGGCAGTACTACTCGCCATGAAAATGAATATGCGCTTGCCAAATGAAATTAATGAAGTCGTTTATATATGTGGCCTGACAATTGTTTAGTCAATGGCTACTATGGCAAATGCGAAGCGTAATAATATAATATAGACTCTTGTAAAGTGTGCACGTTTGTTTGCAAAATTTAGACTTATCAAACCAATAAATTGCATCCTTTTGTACTAGAGGATGTATTTAATAGTAGTCTGGAATATTTCTCATTATAGAAAAGCTTATACAGGGATGTGACACTGTTGGTATACTAAGCTCAAAGGAGGTTATATTTTTGCATAAGCTGAGTACGTAAAAATACTTATAAAACTCCAGACGCAGTTTTTTTTCAAATAGATGAATTCTTAAAACTCTATGTGTACAGTGTACACCGCTAACAAGCTACCCTGTGTACCCGCCCAACTTTGATACCAGCACGTGACCTATCGTTTAAGATTATGTTTTCATAGACAAAATGTTCACATTAGCGAAGCGGTACTGACGATAGTAATATCGTCAGTAAACCAACTTTACAGACAACCATTTTTTTCAAATGTTTAAGTTCAGGGAATACTTACTTGAAAGATAAATTATGTATAAGTATTTAATTTCTTAAAATATTATGTTTGATTATGATCGACTAGCTGTGCTCAGCGGTTTTACCCACAGTGCTCCGCTCCTGTTGGTCTTAGCGAGATGATATATAGCCTATAGCCTTCCTCGATGAATGACTATCTAACACCGAAAGAATTTTTCAAATCGAACCAGTAGTTCCCGAGATTAGCGCGTTCAAACAAACAAACTCTTCAGATTTATAATATACCTAGTACCTATAGATTTAATTTAAATTATCATGAGAATGCAAAGAAACAGAATGTTAAATTTAATTTACTTTTAATACAATCGAATTATAGCAACAACTGTTCAAATTTCATTTATAATTCTTTTCGACAATATTATGAAGGACACTTGAATAAGTTTGTGAATCTAACATTTGTAATATGTAACCTATTATATTTATATATTGAGTTCATTTTTCTTCATTTTCTATCTATCTTAGGTGTTTTTAACAATTGGTGATAATTCGGAAAATATTTGGGCTCATATAACGATGCATGCAGACCAAACGAATATAGAGATAGAGTTAGAGCATTATTTCGTGATCTTTTTTCATATTTTGGTCAGTTAAATTAATATTATTATGCACTACGAGACAATACAAACTTTCTTAATTATGATGTTCGGTTGTGTCCATTTCGTTACATAGACGAATGTATCGTGGTATCACTAAAATGAATACAGAGCTTTTTAGAATGGGCCGGCGTTAATTTGGTTATCATTAATTATTGTATTATCAGTTATAGTGAAATGGACTAACAAATATTTATGAATGATTTTATTACTTCGTTTTCACATTGATAAAATTAGCCCATACATTATGAACTTAATGTAAATAAGGAAAAAATAAAACAACACATAAATTTTTTAATATTTATTAGAGCAACTTAACTAACGTAAACTTTAAATCAGATTAAAAAATAATTATAATTTTAATCCACTTAATCTAAATTTGGCAAATACTTAGAAATCGCTGCATTAAAATCATGTCTCAGATTTCCAGCAGTACTAATTTTCTAAGCTACAATTGAAACAATGTACTTACCAAGCTTTTTACAAAATAAATAAAAGGTAAGCACATTTTGAAAAACTTTTATAATATGATAACAGTCTATCTTATATGATTGGATATATCTACACTTTTATCACGTAATATCACCTAAAAAATTCTGATTCAATGTTCATCATGGCATGCTCCTAAATACTTTATGGCTACTCTTTTATTTCTTGGAGTTTTATTCTCGCATTCCAATACGCAAGTGTTTGTGTAAGTTTTACCATCACTTCCACACACGGGGATGTATACATCAGGGCAGTAGCAGAAACCACACTTGCCTGGATACACCACGTATATGAGCTTTTCACCTAGCGTTTTTAACTTATTATTTTTACAATTGAGTTCGCATTCGTTTTCGTAAGTCCTACCGTCGCTTCCACAAACTGGATTATAAACCTCGAAACAGTAGCAGTCCCGACAGAACCCGACATATTGGACTGTAATTGGAAGATTCTCTCCTGATTTATAGTTACCCTGCTGATTGTTATTGTTGTCGTAGGGGGAAACCCCTTGTTCGTATTTTCTACGCTCTTCACTTCTATAATTACTTATGGCATTATTTTCTGAATATTTATTACTTTCATCGTTCAAATTTCGTTTGTATCTATTCTGTCGATAGCCTCCGTATGCATAATTGTCATAAGGATTGAAATAATTTGGACTGATCGTGTTGTAAATATATCCATTGTCATAATCATAATTTCCATAGTTATTTGGGATGTTATATTCATTATAATTTTTAATTTCATTATTATTATATTCATATCCGGGATACGTTTGTATGCGTTCATACGGACGTATAACATTTTTATTTACACAGTCTAGGATGCAATGGTTCTTATATGATTTCTGATTGCTGCCACATATAGGCTGTACTAAGTAGGGACAATCACATGTATACTGGCAAGCTCCTTTTTTGTACATTGTAATAGGAGAAAGGCCGACTTCTTCCAACTTTTCACTTTCGCAGTTTAATTCGCAAACGTTTCCGTATGTTTGTCCATCACTCCCACACACTTCTCCTTTTTCAGATGTACAGTTACACGCCTTATTGCATATCCCAGGATATGCAATTTTGATGTACGAATCTTTGTTTTCCATCTTTTTATTTTTGCATGATAGCTCACACTTATTAGGGTATGTGTTGCCGTCAGTGCCACATATTGGCTCGTAAATGTTAACGCAAATACAACTTTCTGGACATCTTCCTTTATTTACAATTGTTACAGGTCTTCGACCATATTGTTCCAATTCGAAATTCTTGCAGTTTAATTCACATTCGTTTCCATAAGTCACGCCATCAATGCCACAAACTGGTTGATATACTTTCGCGCAAGCACATGGTCTTTGCTCTTTACATTTTCCTTCATAATCTACAAAGATTGGAAGTTTGTCGAATTTGGTATTGTTATAACTATCACATCGCAGGAAACACTCATTTGTATATGTTTTCTGATTTGTGCCACACACTGGTTCATAAATCATTGGACACACACACGATTCATTTTTCTGTTTAGTTGGATCAGCATCAAGCGAGTTACATTTTCCCTCGTATGACATAGAAATAGGTGATTTTCCATTTTTAATATTTATATTACTCGCACATTTTAACAGACACTCGTTACTGTATGTTACCATATCTGAACCACAGAGTGGTTGGTAAATGAATGGACAGATGCAGGAATCTTGATTTCCTTCTTTTTCTTTGCACTGCCCTTCATAAGCTGTAGTAATAGGAGGCTGTTCATTTATAATGTTCACATCATTTGCACATTTTAGCAGGCATTCATTGTTGTATGTGACCTTGTCCGAACCGCACACAGGTTGGTTGATGAAAGAGCAAATACAGGAATTTTGATCGTTATCTTTATTTTCTTCTTTACACGGCCCATCGTAATCTATTGTAATGGGAGGTTTTCCATTTTTAATATTTTTATTACTAACACATTTGAGGAGACATTTATTGTTATACGTCGTCTTATCAGAGCCACATACTCTTTGATAAATGAAAGGACATACGCATGAATCCTCATCCTTTTCCTTACACTGTCCTTGATAGGAAATGGTTATATCAGATTTACCATTCTTAACGTTTTCATTGCTTGCACATTTCAGCAGACACTCATTATTGTAGGTAGTATTATCCGAACCGCAAACTGGTAAATAAATTTTTGTACAAACGCACGGATCCTCTTCTTTCTTACATTCTCCTTCATACTCCATAGTTATTGGAGCCTCTTCATTTTTCTTCTTATCACTAGCACATTTAAGAAAACATTCGTTGCTGTATGTAGTCTTGTCAGATCCACACACTGGTTTGGAGTCTTCGGAACAAGCGCACGAATCTTCTTCCTTACATTCTCCAGGGTAAGCACCGATGATTGGGTTTTCTTCTTTGCTTTCATCATTAGCACACTTTAGAAGGCATTCGTTACCATAGGTTTGATTATCCGAGCCACATATTGGTTGGTAAATCTTGTTACATATGCAAGATTGCCGAGGAATCCTGGTGCTCAGTGAATGTGGTACTTGGATTGCAATTATTATGAAAATACCTGGAAAAAAGTATTTATTGTAAATATTTTTTTTTTATAATTGTATTTGTCCATGAATTGTTACGAAAATGAAAAGTGCTGAGATAAATAAACAAAACAAGGAAAGTCTTTACAGTAATATAATATAAGGAAACAACTGTAAAATGTTTTGAATTGTCTTTAAAAATCCTGCTTTTACGTCTAGTATATTTATTTTTGCCTCTAGCTAAGTAAATATGATCACTAAGCCTATAATAACTTACACCAAATTATGTTCGTCACATAGCAGTGCGCCATCTTGACGGAATTAATATCTACTAAGCAAATGTTTTGCTTCAGACCAATGTTTCAGCGGAAACGTAATAATGATTATCGAGGATGAATATCATGTAGGAATCGATTTACAACATTGAATTATAGCCTCTTTATCTACAGGCTGATAAAAAATATAAGTGTTACAAATTAACTATTTATGTACTTCTAAATAATATTATGTGAACGTAATATGGGTAGAGGCTTTTCGACCAAAAAAAATATTCAATAATATTAATCTCTAAATAGATGCATGATGTTGAAATTAATAAAACATTGTAATGGTAATGATAATAATAGTAAGATCTTAATCCATACTTACTAATATTATAAATGCGAAAGTAACTCTGTCTGTCTGTCTGTTACTCAATCACGCCGTAACTACTGAACCAATTTGCATGAAATTTGGTATGGAGATATTTTGATGCCCGAGAAAGGACATAGGCTAGCTTTTATTGCGAAATATGTACCACGGGCGAAGCCGGGGCGGACCTCTAGTTTTATATAAATTAGAAAAGTTAAGAAAATTAATTATCAATTTGGAGAACAAATTTTTTAACCTATGTATTATTGTATACTTTTAGTAAATAAACAGGAAGAAGCGAGGTCCAATAATCTTGACCCTAAAATTTAAAATCAATCTGTATATTCAAACTTACAGACACGAACTCTCTTTTTACACAATCCAATGAGCACCCTGTATCGCATGAAAATATAATTTAAGTAATAATCTGAACAACTGATGAAACTCGCAACAAGCGTAAGTACATACGGATAAACAGTAATCATTGTTTCCTTGCGTGAGCTATGCAATTAGCTAATGCGCCTGACTCTCTCCAGTTACCTTGTGCTGATGTGTCCATTTGTGATATGGGGCAGATCTGTTTCTCTGATTGATTTTTGAAGTGAAACTTCTTTAGACGCGTTGAGAGTAAAATTTCAAGGTCGCGTCATGGCAATACCGTTTCGTTGTGGAATATAGCGATATCTTTAACTCTTGCCAACGAAATTTCACTTCTGACCCGTGTGCTCGGCACACGCGCTTTTTTATTGTACGATAGGAAAGCGCTTGACAACGATATCGCCTTATGGTAAACTAAGTTATGTCATGTGACCGAAAGAGCGTGCTTCCTGACAAGGTAGGTACTTGTTCAATCTTCTCTTGAAGACCACCATATTGTACTCGTTGGGGAACACAGATTCAGGAAGCATGTCCCTTGCGGTTTGAATGAAGAATGTCGTGCCGTATCGCTTAGAGGAGGGAGAGACTTTTTCTATTCATATTTTATTTAAATTGAAAACAAAAATAAGCAAGGAAGAAAGTAGAATGAAAAATTATTAAAAAAAGAAAATACATATTTGTATACGCCGCACAATAATAATTAATATTGATTTATTCAAGAGCAAATGTTGATTACTCATAGGTATTGTTTATTGCAGGTTTTGTTTGAAAAATATTCATGTGTATGCAAGTTTTTTTAACAGTTGAACAAATACATGTATACCTTTTAATGAAAAATATTTTCGTCAAAGAATCAGACTTAATAAAAAGAGTTTTAAAATTATGAAAGGTTTAAATTAAATTTTTATTATTTAATTAAATAGAAATAAAATTGAAATATCTCTTCAAAGTTTCAAAATGAAATATCAAATATATCTGTATACCTTTTCAGTCAGGGAAAGTCTTTTCTTGATCTGACTCTCCCTGGGGAATAGCTAAAGTAAGAAACTGTTTGCTGCTACCATTTTTATCTATTTATTTTTAACTTTTACATAAAATACTATTATATAAACAAAGTTCTGTATGTCTGTCAATAATAAAACCCGTCTCATTAACATTCGAAGCACGGGTAAGGTCAGATATTCTATAAATATACGAGAAAAGTGACGAAGGGTATATTGGGGCGAGCAGAAATGAAGGATTAGAAGATGATTTATTTCGACTTGTTATTTCATTACAGCATATTGATAGTTTTTATGTCGTCACAATCGCGATCGCCATAAAGCTTTTGACACTGCATATCACTACATAGTATAAAACAAAGTCGCTTTCTCTGTCCCTATGTTCCTTTTGTATGCTTAAATCTTTAAAACAACGCAACGGATTTTGATGCGTTTTTTTTAGTAGATAGAGTGATTCAAGAGGAAGGTTTTAGTATATTATTTATAACGTTTTAGACAAAGCGGGCGAAGCCGCGGGCGGAAAGCTAGTTAATATATAAATACAGGAATGTATATAAAACATTCAATTAAGTAATAAAATAAATACAGGAATATATTATATAAAAAATTACCTTACACGAGTTTCTATTTCATGTAACCTAATCAGAATATTCGGATGTGATTCGGATTTTTTTAAGCAACAATTTAAAAGATTTTCAAAAATAATTGTTTAAGAAAGAAGCTGGATACTTAGAATAAATACCATCCTAATCTCTTGGGTAACCTTTCGCCATGGGATTTCTTTCAATAATAAAAATATCAAGAGCCTGCCAATGTACACGCTCTTAAAAATATTATGAGTAAAAATACTTAAATTAAATCTATACTAATATTATAAAGAGGAAAGGTTTGTATGTATGTATGTATGTATGTATGTATACGTATGTATGTATGTATGGTTTTCACGCATAAACTACTGGACCGATTTTGATGAAATTTGGCACAGATAATCTTTAGACCCTGAGAAAGAACATAGGCTACCTTTTATTGCGAAATATGTACCACGGGCGAAGCCGGGGCGGACCGCTAGTAAACAATAAACAGCTTTTTTGAAATCTTTAATAGTTTTAAATATTGAAGTCTTGTGAAGTTACAAACTACAATACATTTTTGGTAATCATCATTACATTTGCATTGGAATGTATATTTCAACTATTATCATAATGCTTGAACATTATATAATTAACTAGCGGTCCGCCCCGGCTTCGCCCGTGGTACATATTTAAGTTTTCTTTACATAAGAGCCATCCTGGTACTTCAAGGAATATAATAAAAAAAGAATTATCGAAATCGGTCCACCCGTTCTCGAGTTATGCGCTTACCAACACATTTTGCGATTCATTTTTATATTATAGATTATTATTGATTGATGTGTTAATAATTATAGTTTTTAAGTATGCATTTATGAATTATTGTTGTACATCCGCGTCGAAACACTAGATTTAGCGTATTTTTCGACAAATTTTAAATGTTAATAAGATGCAAATTAGCTATATAAAAGCCGAATTTTCAGGATAGAAATTACTGCATATTTTTTCGCATTTTAATAGTAACTGTTACTATTACAATGTAATAAAACCGAAGTTTATTGTATACTAACAAAGTTTCATTTTGGATTATAATAGCTTCAGAATTATAGGTATCATCTTAATAGTTAGAAGCTGTTATTATACATAGGCACTTACTCCATGTAGCAGAAAATTCTTTGAAATTATAAAAGCAAAGGATATTTAATATTATGTCAGAAAAATCTTATTAATTTTAAATTGAAAGATTTTCAGCTGGGTATTTTTATACTTTACTAGCTGCGCTTCGCGGTTTCACCCGCGTGGCTCCGCTCCTGTTAGTCTTAGGGTCATGATGTATATGTAGCCTATATCCCTCGATAAGGGGGCTATTTAACACCGACAGAATTTTTCAAATAGTTCCTGATATTAGCGCGTTCAAATAAACAAACTCTTCAGCTTTATAATATTAGTATAGATTACGATGTCACAGAGAGAAATAGGGCAATAGTAAAAATAAGTAAAATATTCAATTATCTTAAATAACCGTAGCCACATACAAATGATACGTGTCCGTTAAATAAAAGTTAAGTGCAGTTAAGATTCCAAATTTAATTACTTGGCTGCATGTGTGAAAACATTCCAACTAGTGGAATCTAACCTAATGGACGACGTATTTTTAGCTAGAACGTAGATTGTCCGACATTTTGGTGTGTTTCTTAATGTTTTTACTTTAAAATGGCGGTATTTTCAAGAGTTTGTAGTGTAATGCTAATTTTAAAATCAAAATAAGCTACAATAGAAATGCGATGCTGGTATGACATTAAAATTTCATATTTTGTAAAAATTATTAGAAAAAATATATTTATTTAATATTTTTTTAATAAAAAACTAATCAATTATTAAAAATAAAATCCGAATTAGAATCATCCAAATCGCTTGACCAAGTCGAAAGTGTTAAGGTAACAAACAAAACATACAGGCGAATTGAGAATCTCCTCCTTTTGAATCCTCCTAATGAACATTGAGTGACAAGCATCAGAAGGAAGGTTAAAAATAGAACAAAAATAATGAACAATAATTTGGAAAATCCAAAAGTGCACGCCTCATAATTTTTTTTAATAAATATTTATTAAATATTATTTTTGTTTATTTAATAACAATTAAACCACATCGAATCAGACCCTGAAAAATGAAAGGGTTCTATTCCTGAGCATACTCAAGCGTAAGAGAAAAAAAAAGACTCGATTAGTAAAGTATTTCGGTCGCTATCGTGTTAACAAGAAAAAGGATCCGCACATACAGACACACGGACGTCCAAGACAGAACTTTTTTAAACTGTTTTTTAACTAGTTTAAATAACAAAAATGACATCAAAAATATCATGAACGTTGAAAATAGTGTTTTTTCTTAATATGTGTGTGTATGTATTATCTTACAAGTGCAATGTATGATACATAAAGACATTTTAAGTTTGAAAAATCAGATGTTTTGCGCGAAGTGACAGTAGTACCCACCTCAACGCTTCGCTTATGAGGCGTGCAAAAAACAGCACCGTGTTATTTTCAAAGCACACATGAACAAACGCATAAATCCAGCTACATTGGCTTTCACCTCGCCATGTTTTCCTTATTGAAATAAAATATTTGCGTTACGCTCAGTTTGAGTTTAGGGCTCATGGGAGTTCCCAGTTATTGTGCCGTTGACCGACTTTTTGTGATCAATTTTTATAGCCAGTTAATAAAAATATGGCATTCCGTGTTGGAACGTTTGTTTAGTATTCATTTCGTACTTTTCAATCGACTTTAGCAAGAAGGTACGAGTTTGAATGTGTTATTGTATTCGAATGTTTGGCGATTATTCTGCCAATTATGAAGGAACTAGCTTTTCATACGCAGCTTTATCCCCGAAGTCAAAGGAAAACCCATATAATTTCCCTGGCCGTGGGATTTTCGGGATCTAAAAACTATCCTATGCGTATCCTATGTGTGTCAAATTTCATGAAAATCGGTTCAGCAGTTATACCGAACCGCATAGTTCCCTTTTCTATTGGATTTCCGGCATAAAGCCAACCCTGTGCCCTTTCTCAGGTATCTAACTATTAAAATCAATCAAATCCGGTCAGTTGCTAACGCTCGAATAAGAGACAGACAGACAGATAGGATACTTTAGGATATTTACATAATTATCAATTTTGAAATAAATTTTATGTTTGTTAGATCACGTGGAACAGATTTCTATGTTTACAAGAAGTTGTTTAAGTTTTAATAGTAGAAAATAAACTTACAAATGATTTCTTATTTATGGTAATAAATGGCCTTTGAAATTATCATCTTTCTTTGATAAATTTTATATTGAATAGCATAAAATATAATTTCACGTAATTGAACTTTCGAGCTATTAAAGTGAATACTTTTAACAAAGTGTATTGGTATGTTTTGCTTCTATTTTGAAAGTATCTCTTTTGAATACGCAATTTATTAATTGGTTGCTCGGTGTAAACATCGCACAAAAGTGTTGAAAGCAATAATTTTTAACATTGCATTGAATAATTAAAAATGTTTTGTTTTATCGTCTGGCAGACTTAAAAAAGTAAGCGATTCGATTTACAATAGATGTAGAATCTGTTTTTAATCGAATTTATTTTAGAAGGTTTTTCATACTTTGACAATTTTTTGCTTGATTTTTATCGGATCGATACTAAATTCCACTTCAACACATTTTGCTTATGCTTGTTCAAAATCTGTTCTGTTATTGAAAATATACAGCTTAAAATTATGTTATGTCGTCTGGATGATTTGCAATAATATATTTTATATTAAGATTTACAGGAGTTTCAACTTGTATTTCTCCTCTTTCTTTCACATTTTTTTTTGTATATCTAGAAGTCATCGAGTTCACTAATATGTAATTCAATATTTTCCTTTCAAACTCAAACTCAAACTCAAACATTTATTTATTCAATTAGACTTCTTCTAGAAGCACTTTTGAAACGTCATTAAGTACATGTTTTTAACATTTACCACCGATTCGGAAAGCAGTATCTACGGAGAAAAATCGGCAAGAAACTCCATAGTTGCTCTTTTTAATCATGTCAGATTTACAATTTTACAAATTACATATGTAATATCATAATATATTATCATAATATACCAAAGAACTGTCCTGTGGTTTTTACGCGACAACCCTCCATGGGTTTTTATCTTCCATATATTCCTTAATACTGTAATAGGCTCTCTTGACAAGTACATTTTTTATATAAGATTTAAATTTAGAACTACTAAACTCTTTAATATTATGGTTAGGGAGCCAGGTGCAAATTTGGTTAACTATTTCCTCTCAAGAGATAATTCGTCAGACGCATGAGAGTATAGTATTATAAAGCCTCGTGAACGTCAGCTGGCGCTCGGTTGGGGGGTGAGCCTCCCACGCACATAGGAAAAAAAATACATTCATTCATTCATTTCCTCTCAGCTAAAAATTTGTCAAATTGTAGCTAACCCAATATCTCAACGAAAAAAAATAGTCAGCTGGTTACAACATGGTGTATTATACGTCAGCTGGTGTCTCGAACATGAAAGTTAAATTTAAAGAAAAATTTATTTTCCGTTATTTCCTCTCAAACAAAAATTTACCTGATGATAGCTTATATGTAACTGTGGATAAATATATATGTCAGCTGGCTGTATCTTGGTGGAAAAACCGTCAGCTGATACGGGAGGCTACAACCGCTCTTCCCCCCAACCGAGCTCCAGCTGACGTTCACGAGGCTTCATAATACTATACTTTGATGCATTTTACTAATTACCGCTTGAGAGGAACTTGGTCATAAAATCTGCTGCTGGCTCCCGGACCATTATGAGGAATTCTGTTGTAAAAGCGTATACCTTGGCCCATAAATGAATTTTTAACTTTAGCTAGCCGGAATAATGGCATTTCAATTTTATTTCTGTTTCTTGTGTCATAACAATGTCTATCTCCTACTTTTGTGTGTAAGTAAGCGTTATTATGTACATATAAAATATTATTAAATATATACTGCGACGGTACAGTAAGGATACCAGTATTCTTAAAGAGATCTCTTAGTGAGTCTCGAGCACGCAAATTATATACAGAGCGTATGGCTCTTTTCTGTAATATAAATATAGTTTCTATATCTGCATTCTGCAGCCCTGCCCCATAGCAGAATTCCATAGGACATTATGCTATGAAAGTAGCTAAAGTAAACCAATCTAGCCGTTTCTTCATCGGTGAGATGCCTTATTCTTCTAACTGCATATGCAGCTGAGCTGAGCTTAGCAGCGGTGGTGGTAACATGGGCCCCCCATTGAAGCTTCTCATCTAATGTCAAACCAAGAAAAACAGTCGATTCCACAGGGTATAATACCTCCCCGTTTAAAATAATATTCCTTTTCACCTTTTTTACATTTGGGAGGATAAATTCTACACAATTTGTTTTTTTCGTATTTAATAGTAAATTATTAGCATTAAACCAATTGGATATGCGTAAAAGAGCAGAGTTTACTTCGTCAACATTTGTGTCATGTCTATCCACATTAAAAATTAATGAGGTGTCATCTGCAAACAGTACTATTTCACACATATCCTGCAAATAATAAGGTAGGTCATTAATATACACTAAGAACAAAAACGGTCCTAAGATAGATCCCTGCGGAACACCTATGTTAATCGGCGCACCGCGAGATTTCTCTCCATTAACGACAACGGTTTGTACCCTGTTCTGAAGATATGAAGCTATGAGATCCTGAGCTAAACCTTTGATACCATAAAAATTTAGTTTCCGTAATAGAGTGGAATGTTCTACACAGTCGAAAGCCTTAGAAAGGTCGCAGAATATCCCCAAAGTATTCTTTGAATTTTCCCATGCTTTGTATATATGTGATAAAAGAGCTACTCCGGCATCAGTGGTAGAGCGCCCCTTTGTGAAACCGAACTGTTTGGCATGCAGTAAACCATTTGATGCAAAATGACTATTTAATTGGTTTAAAATTAGTTTCTCGAAGACTTTGCTCAAAGTTGGTAATATGGAAATTGGCCTATAGTTATTACTTTCTATCTACATTATGTACATTTAACTTAAAAATACAATCCAAAAATACATTTATCAGCAAAAACGATCCACATCAGAAGTGGGATCAATCTCCGAATGATCACAGGCACGTACAAAACGAATTACATTTTCGCTAAATCACGCTCTGCCAATATCTATACTATAGTATTGCTATAGATTCTATAGCAATACTATCATTGTAATACGGATTTGAACGTAACGCTTGCAGTTTTCAAAAGAATTTTTTGGTGCAAATTGAATTTAACTTTTTTGGAATTATTAAATTCTTAATTAATTTGTTAATGCTATTTGTAATAACAAATACTAGAAGTTATATTATAATAGAGGTAGTTGAGTCAGAGGCTTTCTACTCGGGTAACGGTGCATTTACAAATGCCCAATCTAACTCCATTATGTCAAATTCTTTTAATGTAAACAGGCGTAGAGCATTATTTCATTGTTCTAAGTGCGTTCGAAAAAATTCTATGCAATGTTCTTATACTGAACATCACTACATACAAGTTTACACTAAAAGATCACGAAAGAAAGCTCTTCCTCTACCTCTAGCTCTATGTTCGTTTGATGTACCGTACACCGTAATATACAAGGAAAATAAATAAACAACTTCTTGTTAATAGTTTATTTCATATTAATGTATTAAACGTTTTAGCGTAAAGCTTGATTCCGAAGCGCCGTGTTCGCAGCATGCCACAACAGCATCAGAATCTCCAGAACCGTTAACATGCTACAGCCGAAGAACATGTTGAAGACTCCTCCGAGTTGCGCTGAAACATAATATCAATATATTATACAATTATAATAGTACGGTGAGTAAAATGACGGTGATGTAGAGTTTGATATACGATTTAGATTTTATTTCTCAGTATGTAGACTGTAGAGTCATGTAAAAAATGCAGCGCACTGACATTTTAACGTATTAATATAGATTATTAATTCAAATACATTATAGTAATAATATTATTAGCTTAGTTTTTCTACAGTCTAGAAAACAGTAGCTATAGCTGAAAACTTCTGAAAATTACTATAGGATGTAGTTTATCCTATAATTATCAGGGACTTCTGAAAAAACAGCGCTGTTTTGGATAGCGATAGAGACGCCTTTTGCTTCTTTGTAGAGAGTTATTACCAACTGTAGTTTATTGTATAATCTAATGTTATGTGAAATGAGAAGCCATAAACGATATTTTTACTTTAATTATATATTTTCCAATGACTTTAGAAATCACTCACCAACCAAGTTGAAGCGTGTGAAATAAGAGCGCCGCGAGAATATCATCTTGTTAAAGTTCTGCAGGTACACTCGGACAATGCTTATCCTCGTTAAATCCAAGCCTTCGCTGAATCCAATAAAATATATTTGTTCGAGAATTATTGGAGTTATTTTTATTTACGGTAGGTCACTAGATGTTTTGATGATGACTTTGTGTAAATTTTTAGACTACACTTGACTAAATTGGACGAAAAGAGTAGGCTCAGACTTTTAGTACGTAGCTCTTTATAATTTTGGCCCTACTGTATGGTCTGTATATCTTAATATCTTAATACTATTATAAAGGCGAAAATTTGTAAGGATGTATGGATGTATGGATGTGTGGATGTATGGATGTATGGATGTTTGTTACTCTTTCACGTAAAAACTACTGAACCGATTACAATGAAATTTAGCACACATATAGAGGGTAACTTGGATTAACACATAGGATAGGTTTTATCCCGGAAATCCCACGGGAACGGGAACTATGCGGGTTTTCCTTTGAAAACGCGGGCGAAGCCGCGGGCGGAAATCTAGTATTTTAATGTTTATGCATGGGACTTTTGACGGAAGATTTTTATTATTCATCTATCCATTATACCCATATCAAGTTACTCTAAATCTCGATAAATATAGTAAGTATGACTATCATGCACAATGGATTATGAAGTTTTTTTTTAATATCTAGAGTAGTTTTCGAAGAAGGTTTTAGTTATAAATTTATTAAGTGTTAGATAAAGCGAACAAAGCTTCGAGCGGAAGGCTAGTACCTAGTGTATAAATACTTACTAGAATGAGTCAATTACAGGTGTATCTGGATAAATCTTGAATGCAAATGGCATGCTGATTTGTATATCCCTGTCACAAGTCATTGGGCAGTCACATACCCCAGCTCCAAAAGGCACTGTAAGTAAAACACATAACAAATTATCGTATTAGGAATTAATTAAAAAACCGGTAACAGTTGCATAAAGCCTTGCGAATGTCTGATGCGGTCGCCCATGATCGGTGGTGATAGCCTCATAGTTGGCCCACCTGCTCGGTAGCACGATACTACTAATATTATAAATGCGAAAGTTTGTATGGATGGATGCTTGTTAGTCTTACACGCAAATACTACTGAAGCTGAAGACCCAGAATAAGACATACCTGATACTTTTTATCGCGGAGCAGGAACGGGAACTATGCGGGTTTTTCTTTAATAACGCAGGATAAGCTGCGGGCGGAAATCTAGTCTATTATAAAAAAAACAACGTACCAACAGACGATCTAACACAGCGCACGTCCCTAGCACCGCACTGCCGAACGCCAGGCAGCACGGGATGCTGCACCTGCGTGCAGTTGCAGCGCTCCATGATGCGCGCCATCTCGCATTCCATGAGACAATACGTCCTGTAATACACAAATCTTATACTATGAAACCATCATCGATAATATGTCATGATACAGTCGGATTCGAGTTGATACTAGAATGCAAACGTTTCATAGATTTTTACAGTTATCAGACAATTCTATTTACAAGGCAATGATAGGTCAGTGTTAAAAATATGTTGTAGAATCGAAAAGTTCAACAAAACATTGTAATACATACTCGGCAGTGCCCCTGCAGACAAAATTAAATATGGGTCGATGAAAATGACGTGGAATGTTATAGTTAAAATCAAAATTATAATATTCTTCTAATTTTCAGATTCACCTATGGTATTCAGGGAAGTACTTCAAAGGCTCATCAGTCATCCGACACCGTCGCAAGCTGTGGCTAAGGTCCTTCACCTCGTCAGCGATGTGGATCCCCTTGGTGGAGTACCCTGCCCATACCTCGCTGCCGATCGGGACGGGCGTGCCGTTCGACAGCATCTCCACGTAATAGTAGCCGTTGTTCTTTAGACTTATCTGGGGAATTTTTAACTGACTTCAAAAAAAAGGAGGAGGTCTTCAATTCCGCCGGTATATTTTTTTTGTTATGGATTTGAGGTGGTATGAAGCTAGTTTCAGTCTTTATTGGGGTGAAATACAGATCAATGTAGCTAAGTAATAAATATATAATTTTATGCTTTGTAAATCATGACAGGTATAATATTATATTGTGTTAATTGAAATGGTAGAATAAGCTAAATTTAGGTACCTACATATTTGGTAAATGGTAACCTTTTAATTAGTAATTACATAAATGATATAGAAATTGATAAATTATAAACCCGTTTCCATGTTAGAAGAAAATGATTAAAAAGTATTTCAAGAAAGATATTAGTGCCCAACTTAATCAAGATAATAATATAGCATTTCTTATTTCCATGCGTATAATGTACACTCAAACACAAAAATACCAAATAATTTGGTCACAGCGTTTCCTCTGCAAATAATATCTTACCCACTTATAATAGAGGTCAGTGTTAACGGGAGGGCGCGTGTCGTTTTGTGAAATGGCCACAATCAATCCTCGGTTGGGTCCCACTTGACTCACGTGGAGCTTCTGAACCGGCCGTCTCTTATTATAGCCGGGATTCTTCATTTCTCTGCGACAGTGAGAGAGTCTTATTGGTATAGTTTTGGTATCGTGAACATATTGATAAAAGTTAATTTTATGTCACTGAGTTATTAAAATGTTTTGTAAAATAGCCAATAGGCTTTTCTTTTGTTTAGAATAATTTGACAGGTCGTCTACAAATTGTCGTTGTTTATGTAAAATATGCTACACTGTTTAATGCATTATTGATTACATTTCATTGCATGTAGTATGTACAGTAGGGAAATAAATAATTTTAGTGCATTAAAATCTTATTAACGGAGTTTTTTAATTTCGAATTATTGATGTATGAATCATTCGAGTACATAGAGTAATTAAAAATAGTAATACGCAGAGACATTAGCATAAACAGTTTCTAGTAATAATTTGTAACATTAACACAATATTTACAATAACTTCCGTGCTAGTTGTTATCAGAACTAATCGTGCGTGACTTCGCACATACGATTTCTATAATGTACGTAAATTAAAGAAAATTATACAAAATTGTAAATTACGTGCGGTTTTATGCTTTTACTTGTGAACTTTTTAATTAAAATCAAACTCAAACATTTATTTCATTAGACTTCTTCTAGAAGCACTTTTACCTACTTAAACCTACTTAAACCTAGTTTTACCATTATTATTTTAAAATATGTGCTATAAATAAGATAAACATTGAATTATTCTTATGTAACGGCCTTATTTAAGCAGAGAATTATGTTTATCGTTTTATATTTATGTATTTCAACCATTTTTCATTGATATTCTACTATAGTGTGATATCATAATGTAACTGAAATGAACATGTTTAATTTAATCTTATCTTATCTTATATATAAAATTCTCGTGTCACAATGTTAGTCTGCATACTCCTCCGAAACGGGTGGACCGATTCTCATGAAATTTTCTGTGCATATCGGGTAAGTCTGAGAATCGGCCAACATCTATTTTTCATATGTACCACGGGCGAAGCCGGGGCGGACCGCTAGTTTAAATATAAATTTATTACTTAAAGCCTACCTCTTTAAAGATCTTCCATTAAACACGCAGCAAAACCCATAGCTCGTCATCTCCATACGAAATAATGATAAACAGGGTATATTTTTCCCATGCCACCTACATCTGTACAGAGTTAAGAATGTTTTAATTAATTCTGTATGAAAATATTTTAAGTATAAAATAAATTTTATAAATATTAAAAGGACGCTATTGTTTTTGGAAGAGATTGTGGCAGCTTAGCCAGCGTGAAATATGGCTTAAGAAAAATACTTATAGTCTTGAGATAGTATGAAATAATATTAATTTTATTTTCCGAATTTGACTTTACTAAACATATACCAAAGAACAGGATGATAATTAAAACGCCAACATAACCTAAAATTATCATTCTTGTCGGTACTATTCCCCTTCTTCAAAAGTACGTCTACACTACCTATGTTGATACCACGATGTCTACACTCTACAGCCATCAAAATATACATACTTGATCAGAATTTCCTCGCACGTTGAAGTGAGCATCATTCCAGCGGTTTCCACATCCAGATCATTGTATTCCAGCAGCTTCTGGATGTTCTCCAGGTCTTCCAGCTCAAAGGTGACATCTCGAGAGTAGATGGCTCCCAGTTGCAATATGATGCCTTCAATGTAAGTGGCATTTACGGCGGGAGGATATTTTCTATGAAATAAATAAATAAAAATGACCAATCTTAATATATATTATCAAGAAATTAAAAGTCAAAAGTTATAAATTTTTAAACAATAGTAAAAGCATTTGAATGCTTTAAAATTAAAATATCAAATTCAGTCAAAAAGTTTATCAACTAGTTGAATTAAATTGTTAGGTATAGGTAGTGAAAAAATCTACTCCTAAATCTGTTCAAGTTACCTACTGAAATTCAAGCAATTATGTAGTTTAGATTTAATAAAGTTTTTCGTTCTGTCGAATTATAATTTCAATGTTGAAAAACTTGCATACTTATTTACACGAGAAGTACAATGCACGATTTATTACTTATGTTTTTTAAGTATTAAGTAGTCTAATTGTATGATTGTTTTGACTACTACATTTCAGCAGTTGTATATTCAAAGCGAGTAATTTATTTTTTATTCATGCATATAATAATGTAGAGTCGAGTTATTTCATTTCATTTGCATTTTTCCCTTTGTATTGGTTTTCTGTTTGAAGTTTGTCTGGCTTCTACTGATTGATTCGATTCATATGATTATTTGGATCACGTGCATTGAGATCAAATTTATTTTTATTATTACATTTTCTCAATAACAGAGTGAAGCTTGTATAATCATGGTTATGTAGCATTTGAAATTCACGTATTCAAATATCGGTATTTCAAATATTTCAATTTTATTTTAGATCTTTACTTTTTGGATGTTAAAAATGATAAAAAACAGTAACATTATATTATGCTGTTTTATTATGTAAATATAGAAGGTGCAATAAACTTTAATGAATAAAACTACACTTCTTGTTTGAGTAATGTATAAATATCGACGCATCAGTTTTTAATTAAGTAAATTAAACATTTATGAAAGTGCCAATGCTTTATACTTCTTTATAAAGTAATAATTACATTTATTTAATTAAATATTAATTTAAAAATAGTAAATACATTTAATTTTTATCTTTTACACATGAATAAATTGATGAAACAATAAAATATACATACCTACCTAAATGCAAGCTTCACGATAAAAAGTATTCTCAAATTAAAAGTTAAGAAAAAATTCTTTAAATTAAAATACAAAACTTTAAAGAAATTCCTTCCAACTCGCGTGGTTTACGCTAACGTGTGCATTAGCCATTACCCGTTGGATTTCTCTTTTATTTTTAACAGCCTTGTGTTTATGGACTTCGCTTTACCGAGCTTATACGAAGATATAGATAAACCTAACTAATGTGTGAAAATAATTTCAGTGCTAGTGAATTATAATAAAAGTCATATTATATTTGTGTTAAATTATAAATATTGCTTTCTTAACTATTTACTAAAGAGTGCAATTAAAGACTACGTTGTTAAGCTTTTTTTTATCAAATCACATCTAGACACAGGACACTGTGCATAACTAGCTTTCCACCCGCGGCTTCGCTAGTGTGAGAAAGAGTTTTCCGGAAAATATAACTATCCCATGGCCTTTCTCAAGTCTCAAACTATGTTTATACCAAATTTCATCCAAATCGACACAAATGGTTAGGTAGTTAGGACTAGGTAGTTAGGGTAAATCTAGTTTGTAATCAAGTGTTGATTTTGTTAATAAGCTTGCAATCTCAATACCTACTGGAACTGCATAGCAATTCCAGTAGGTATTGAGCAATTGCATAGCTAACTTAAACTTGAGTAAAATCAGCTACAATTTTTATCTTGCATCAAGCTAAGCAAGCGTTGACAAATGTATGCTTTTATATTGACAAATGATCTGGGGGCACGGCAGTGCCCCCGCCAAGTCGAGCAAAAAAAAAGCGGCACGGCCGTACCATCCTTTTCTCGAGGTACGTAAAGCTGGCGATGAAAAATTAGCGAAATTAAAAAAAAACAACACCAGAATTTGTTGCTTATTTGTTGCTAATTAGTTGCTATAATGACGATTTTGTTGCTCAACCCGTTCGCTGAAAATCAGCAACAGTTCTAGCTTAACGTTAAGGTAGCGTGAAGAAATCGTAAAAAGGGATGGATTGTTGCAAAAATGCAGGTGAATTTGTTGCTAATTTGTTGCTGCATAAAAACAGTGAAAATTTTGAATTTTTTTCATTGGCGCCAAAAATAACACTGGCCACGTCAACTTAATTGTCGATTTTCGGTAGTGAAACATAAAAAAAAATTTGTTGCTCCTCACATCGTTCACTGGCACAGTATACAGAGCCAGCAACAAAATAGAAACCGGAAGTAGAGTTAATTTTGAAACCGGTTTGCTAGAAATTCGTCCACGCCAGCTTAACTGTCGATTTTCGGTAGTAAAACATAAAAAAAAATTTGTTGCTCCTCACATAGTTCACTGGCACAGTGTACAGAGCCAGCAACAAAATAGAAACCGGAAGTAGAGTTAATTTTGAAACCAGTTTGCTAGAAAATCGTCCACGCCAGCTTAACTGTCGATTTTCGGTAGTGAAACATAAAAAAAAAAATTTGTTGCTCTTCACATCGTTCACTGGCACAGTGTACAGAGCCAGCAACAAAATAGAAACCGGAAGTAGTGTTAATTTTGAAACCGGTTTGCTAGAAAATCGTCCACGCCAGCTTAACTGTCGATTTTCGGTAGTTAAACATAAAAAAAAAATTTGTTGCTCCTCACATCGCTCACTGGCACAGTCTACAGAGCCAGCAACAAAATAGAAACCGGAAGTAGAGTTAATTTTGAAACCGGTTTGCTAGAAAATCGTCCACGCCAGCTTGAGCAGATGTCCAAGTCGATCTATTTGTTTAAAACGTTAAATATTTTTAATATTGGCATGATAATAACTTATGTAATAACTTAAGACAGAAGGTCCTTCAAGTAGACACTAAATAGATTAACCGACTTGGTATTACATGGATCTCACAACTTTTGACGATAGAAAGACTGAGCTGCGAGACTTGGGTTTTTTACAGGATGTTTTTGATGGGATTAAATACTTACATTTTACCAATAAACTCCTGTATTTTCTCTTCCGGGTAACTAATTTCAGGGCAGACTACCACCGTGGGGAAGGTCACCCAGTTCTTGATAGCAGTCATTTGGACCATGTAGGTCGGGTTGCTGAGGTACCGAGTGACAGTCTCCCAAACCACGGCAGTGGAACAGCAGAATATCAGGATGTGGGTTAGCAGCCAGAAGTTTCTAGAAGCAATCAATCAATCAATCAATCATTTATTCTCAGAAAAACACAATTGAATACATAGTACACTTCTGGGATATAATCTAGCCTATGTCCTTTCTTAGATTTCAAACTATCTCTATTCCAAATGTCATCCAAATTGGTTAAGAGGTTTAGGCGTGAAGAAGAGACGGACAAGGGACATACAGCAATTACTTTAGCATTTATAATATAAAATTAATTAAAATTAATTTATTAATATATTAGGGATAGTAGAGATAATATAGGTACATGGCATAATATTTATACATACAAAAAAAATACAGTAATCAAAATCTATTTATATTATTTGATTGATTTATTTTTTTTTTGTAATAGGCGTGGGACGATGAAGGATACGAATAAGGGTTTTTGTGTTTAAATAAAAGGTGTGAGGAACGGAAAATGCATGTAGTACAATATAATAGGCGTAACATAAGAAGTAACCTTTAATTTTTTTTCATGAAACTGAACCTTTCAATAACATTAGTCTATACAAAGATTTACATTTATAATAGGTATCGGTTTCACTATTTTGAACAATTGGATAATATAGAAACAACTAGCTGTCTGCTGTACCGTGTTTCAATATTTTAATGTTAAAGAATTTGTATACGATTATCTGAATACAACACATTTGAAAGTACTCTTTGAAATATTATCATATTTCATCATCATATCATATTTGTAGTAAAACTATCGTTTTACTTGAACGTTATACGCAATAAAAATAAATATAGATAAAATTTGTAGTACAACCTTTCTCATTAACAAAAAAAGAAACTGTTTTAGTCATATCTCATTAAAAACTAAATGATACCTATGTCTCGGATACACAAGCCTCTTGGCCCCATGAAACTGGGCCTGCTCCAGCAATCTAGAACTCATTATAATACAAGAACTACGCGATATCAACGAACTAAATGTCCCAGATCATTATACGTAGAGATAATTTATCAAAGTGACAGAAATTAGGTACTTTTATGACAAGCAATAAATTTTATGCATACTGAATTATTTACTGCTGACTTTATGGTTGTATAGTGGATGGTTTTATGGATGGTATATATTGTAATTATATGTTCGTGTCGTAAAATTGTACATTAGTAAATCTAACCATTTATGGCTATTGATTTAGTAGTATACGATAGTCAGCGAAACATCGTGTTCTGAGTTATGGTTGTAACAATAAATTAAATAATTGACTATTTGAAAATCATTACTACTATTACCTACTATAATAGTAAATAGAAACTTACAGAGCCTTTTAGTCTGAGATAAACTCGCGTTTTCTTAGTCTAGTTACATTTAACTGAAATGACTTGAAACTCATGTCCAAATTTTATTCAATTTTTTAATTTACTTTTACAATCGAACCACTGCACCGATTTGGACAATCTTTTATCAAGATCGAGATCACCTTAGAAAGACTGACAAAGCATAGTCCAGATACCTCTGCATCGCTTTAATATTTTGACTTCGCGTTATTCCAAAGAAACTCTTTATTAAAATTATTGTCGTACAATACAAGAAATACAGGTGCAATTTGTCTCGTTTCTTTTTCAGACAAAGGGAATATTTTTTCAAAATAATAAGTTGCATCCTCGTGGGAAATAGAACAAAGTGGAAAGGCGAGGACGGTTGTAAATCGTTCATCAGATGGGATAGACGGGGTGAGGTGACTTTATGGGATCTATGAGCATAAACTTGTCCCTATTTTAAACAGGTAATAGTGGGATCGAGTATAACATATTGGCAAAATGTAGATATTGGAATTAGTTCAAGTTTAATCACTAGATCTATTATCATCTTTGATAAGATACAGTGAAAAAAAGTTCATGGAGTTTCCTATGGTAAGCATATTCAGTAAGCTGTAAAAGCCTTGAAAATCGTATAGCAATTTGGCTCGTTTGAAAACTGACGTGATATTCTGCGGTTTCTTATATTAAAAAACATATCTACAGTGTTTCAAAACACAATTAACACACAATATTTTCAGCAAAATAGTGGACACTTCCACATTGCTACGAGCTATCGTTACAAGCTAGCCACAAATACAAACTTGCTCTTAACTATATACAATAATAACTCCAATATTTAATACTTATTACTGGATTCCAATATATCGTTACTGTATTATTAGCGGAAGTACAAACTATCCTAATTACGTAGCCATGTTAGATGTAACATGTACACTGTACACGACTAGTGAGTAGTGACGTCACCATGCCATGTACAATTAGTGAGAACGCTTTTCGTCAATGATTTATGCGAGCTAATGCATTGGAAGCAAGTTATGAGATGAATCTTATAAGGTTAGTGTCAAATCTAAAGTTTGTATGCAGTTAATTATGCTTATTGCACATTCTATTATACCGTTACAATTCTGGATATAATATTATAACTTTTTATTGATCATAATTATGTGTTGGTTTATAGCGATCTTTGTATGCATAAAATGCAGTAGTCACGGAACTATGAATTTATGTAAATTATTATATCTTATCCTAAGAAATAGCTTAACAATTTTCTTTTAGTTAATGCCTGAAAGACTAGGAAATGCAAAACAATAAAAAGACGTGTGGTACTCGGGGACTGCCGCGGTGAAGCTATTGCATAGCATGCCTTCAAGCCACACCTCCGTGCCCGTCGGAGTGGGGAGCGTGAGGTTTTTCGTTACGGAATTTCTGGATTCGGTCCCCGCGCTCAAGGCCCGCGATAGAAGTTATGTAATAGCTTAAAAAACACCAGCGACATCATAAACATTTCTTTATTAAATGCTTCAATCAGTGTCATCACATACTTACTAATCGCGTATATAGTTTCATATATTTTTCATAAATCCAATCCGCGATCGCGTTTAACTCGGGCCACACACCAAACCGTGACCCAGGCACTTATTGGATCGTAGTTATTACAGATATTAGCAGCGTTTCGGCAGCACGCGCGATATCTTGCGTTCCGACTTAGATTGTTTGCCGATACACCGCCTGTTTCGATATGGGGGTAACGACCTGTGCTATGTAGTGTTCTGCCTTCTGGTTATGATGGCTTTTAGAGTTGCCGGAAGTCGAAGGAACTAGACGCAGAAAATAAAATAGAGAGTTGTTGAAGTATCAAGCAAAATAAGTGACAAAAGAAATTCTCGTAGCCGGTTAGATTTTGGTAATCTAATGTATTACTTGTTGTTTGTAAAAATTTATAATAGCTGCTATAATCTTATATATAAAAATGAATCACAAAATGTGTTGGTAAGCGCATAACTCGAAGATTTCGATAATTCTTTTTTTATTATATTCCTTGAAGTACGAGGATGGTTCTTATGTAGAGAAAACGTAAACATGTACCACGGGCGAAGCCGGGGCGGACCGCTAGTTTTAATATATATATAATTTTAATGGGATCTAGTGTGTAATATAAAATTGTTTATTGTAATTTATAAGATATTTGCTTGCTCAATTACGAGCCAAAATGTTTATTGTTTAAGGGTCTATGTAATATGTACCTACCTAACATCTTTGTAATATATACATTCTGCAAATAAAGAGATTTGAATTTGAATTTAAATTTAAAATCAAATACAATTTAAAAGAGTATTTTGAAAAATTAAAAGCCCGGCACGAATAGTTAAAATATGTTTCTACTTCAACTACGTAATTGTTTGTATTTATCTTTCTTTAATGTGACTTTAATGGTAGTGTTTATTTAACATGACGTACGTGTATTGATTCTCTTTATGTATTTATGAATAAACTAGCGGTCCGCCCCGGCTTCGCCCGTACATATTTACGTTTTCTCTACATAAAAACCATCCTCGTACTTCAAGGAATATAATAAAAAAAGAATTATCGAAATCGGTTCAGCCGTTCTCGAGTTATGCGCTTACCAACACATTTTGCGATTCATTTTTATATATTTATGAATAAATTAAGAGTTCGTAAATTAATTATTCACAGAGAAAAAATGCAAGGAAAAAAAATTGGCGCTCTATGCGCCAAAATTTGCATCACATTAATAAATAAAAAATAGCAAGAGTACTTTCAATGCAGGATGGAAATGAAATTAATATTCCCTTTGTCTGTTACTAGAAAGCAAAATGACCAACACTTCACTAGTAGCTCTCTCCTAAATCTTTTTGCGTCCAATATTTTTAGGTGGAGCATAATATATTACATATCATACGTTCCTGAATGTTATTAAAATATTTCAAGTTATCTTAATCTTAATCTTAATCTTAATCACTACATAGTATAAAACAAAGTCGCTTTCTCTGTCCCTATGTCCCTATGTCCCTTTGTACGCTTAAATCTTTGAAACTACGCAACGGATTTTGATGCAGTTTTTTTTAATAGATAGAGTGATTCAAGAGGAAGGTTTATATGTATAATAATATCCATTAAATAGTGGAGAAGTACTGTTATTTTTGAGGTTTCTAATGTGATGTCGTAAAAAATTACATTTATTCCGCTTACATTGCAAACGCAGGCTGAACCCTACGAGTTTTATCAAAATAATGTACTAAGTATTTATACACATTGAAAAGGTCTACAGAAAAGTCCGCGATGGTATATGTCTATCTCTTATGGATAACCCACAATAACTTATTTTTGTCATTTACTTTTTACGACAAATAATGGCTAATTTTCGAAGCGATTTTAACCAATACAGCATTAATCCTTAACCAATTAAATACCTTGAATACATTGTTCATTTAATATAGATCTATATGGCCCTTTACACTGTATAATTTAAGAGAATATTTTCGAAGATATTACAGATTTAAAAATTGCGGGACGTAGCGTTTGCGGCGGTACCGGCCGGCCGCCCGGCTATTGTATATTTTATACCCGTGCGAAGCCGGAGCGGGCCGCTATGTTTTTATATTGTACAACGTTCACAGTTTTTCTGTAATGTATTTAGTATCAGCATTGCACCCGTGCGAAGCCGGGGCGGGTCGCTAGTACTATTATAAAAGCGAAAGTTTGTATGGATGTATGGATGTATGGATGTTTGTTACTCTTTCACGTAAAAACTACTGAACCGATTACAATGAAATTTAGCACACATATAGAGGGTAACTTGGATTAACACATAGGATAGGTTTTATCCCGGAAATCCCACGGGAACGGGAACTATGCGGGTTTTCCTTTGAAAATGCGGGCGAAGCCGCGGGCGGAAATCTAGTCATTAATAATTTTGTCGTATTGCTTGTTTCATTTATGCACAATGCCATTACTGCATCTCTAAACACCCCAGTTCCGATTCGTTGAACAAAATCTCCAAGCACTCGTCCTTTCATTCCCAAATACAGTGTAATTACGAGGTGTGATTTCCCCACGGACCTGGTCACGGGTTAGACCCTGTGTATGTCGTGGTTTGGCATATGTTACATTGGGTTTATGTGAATAATTTAAGCACGTCTATGGTTTGGCAGAATTATAGACGTTTTGACAGTTTGAAGGAGTGTGGCAGATTTGGTATTGATTATAATTAAATTTTATTAGTAACATTTAATTATAATCAATACCAAATCAAGTATTAATACTTGACTTGGTTCAGTTCATATGACAGTAGTGTTTATATTATATCGACTTTATAAGTGAAACTAAGTACTTTTACAACACGATGTATTCATCCTCATACTTCAAGGAATAGATTCTGCAGCGCACGCGATGACAGAATTTTTATTAAGGAATTTTTTACACCTTGGGTTACATTATTGCATTTTTGGTAAGGATCTCTAATTTTTTTGAAAATGCAATATAGCCTATGTTGCTCAGTGAAGATGCAGCTTTCTAATGGTGAAAGAATTTTTGAAATCGGTCCAGTAGTTAATGCGTGAAAACCATACATACATACATACATAATTACAAACCTTTCCTCTTTATAATATTACTAGCGACCCGCCCCGGCTTCGCACGGGTGCAATGCTGATACTAAATACACTACAGAAAAATTGTGAACGTTGTATAGGTATAAAAATATAGCGGCCCGCTCCGGCATCGCACGGGTATAAAATACATAGCCGGGCGGCCGCAAACGCTACGTCCCGCAATTTTTAAATCTGTAATATCTTCGAAAATATTCACTTAAATCATACGGTGTAAAGGGCCATATAGATCTATATTAAATGAACAATGTATCCATGGTATTTAATTGGTTAAGGATTAATGCTGTATTGCTTAAAATCGCTTCGAAAATTAGCCATTATTTGTCGTAAAAAGTAAATGACAAAAAAAAGTTATTGTGGGTTACCCATAAGAGATAGACATATACCATCGCGGACTTTTCTGTAGACCTTTTCAATGTCTATAATACTTAGTACATTATTTTGATAAAACTCGTAGGGTTCAGCCTGCGTTTGCAATGTAAGCGGAATAAATCATTAATAAGTGGGCGTAGAAACGCGTAGAACAAGACGAAGTTGGTAGCCAAATTTTAGGACTTAAGAGAAAATAAAGATATCGCTTTTTAGCGATAAGGCCGCCTATTCGGACTTCGGATTTCGGAGTCGCACGCGCAAGCTCCTGCGGTGCGTACGTGCTTATTGATGTTCCAAAAACAAATAAAAACATGGTGCAGTGTAAATACTGTAAGTTGTCAATAGCGCGAGTGAAGGGGGAGTCAGTCAAATGTAACGGGTCTTGTGAAGGCATATTTCACAAGAAATGTGCGGGAAAAATCATTGCATTCAATATAACAGAGAAGTGTGACGAATGTCAATTGGCGGGGCCAGCAGAATCCGCCATTACGGTTGAATCCGCCATTACGGTTGACCCATCAAAAGTTTCGGCAGAGAAGATATTAGAGGAAGTAAACGAGAAATTAGCTATTGTGTTTAACATGAAGCAAACGCTGGAATCCATGTCTAACGACATAAGTTTTTATGCTGAGAAGTATCAAGAATTAATCGAAGAAAAAGAAAAAACTGACAAAAAAATCAAGGCGTTAGAATATAAAAATTTACACCTGGATAACAGTAATAAAGCATTAGAGGAGAGAGTAGCCTACCTAGAAGCTCGTGAGAAGGAGAAAAATGTCGAGATAATAGGAATAGACGAAAACTTAACCAAAAATTTAGAAAGTACAATTAAAAGTCTTGCAAATAAATTGGGAGTAGAAACAAATACGATCAGTGAAATAAAGTGGGTAGGCGAAAAGAAAAAAACCAATGCGGGATCTAACCAGCAGGGCGATATAAAACCGCGCCCCGTCATTGTTACTAGGTATGCGAACACGAACAGCTCGTGACCAATGGCTGGCAACAAGAAAAACACATCAATTAACAAATGACGACCTTTTTCAAAACGGCAACATGAAGCGGATATTTATTAATGAAAATTTAACTAAGTACACGCGTAACTTACTCTGGACTGCAAAAAATGAGTTGAAGCAAATCTATAAATATATTTGGGTAAAAGAAGGAAAGGTACTTATAAGAAAGGATGATCCAAAAAATCCCAAAATTAGAGCTATTCGTACATTAAGTGATATAGACTTATTTGCAAGTGAATAAATCATCAGGACACAATCACACATCAAATAACAAAACAATCAGTTAATAACTTTATTACAAAATTCAATAACTCCATACCAGATATACAAAATAATATAAGATTTAAAAAGTATACAACGTTAAACAGCTGGGAAGCAGATATTATTAGCAGACAAAATACAAATATAAATATTATTCATTTAAACATAAGATCTTTAAGAAAAAACTTCAATCAATTTGAAACATTGATAAGTAATTGCAGAAATAAGATTGATATCATTGTACTTACAGAAATAAACATAAAAAAAAAATGAATTGGATTTATACTGCCTACAAGGATTTGACACTAGTATACACACAAGGGAAAATAAGAGAGGGGGAGGAATATTGATATATATAAAAAATACATTAAAATTCAACTCAAATCTGCTAAATTGTAACTACTCAGAGGCCATTCATTGTGAAATACTTCAAGACGGTGAGCTGCCCTTGCATATACTGTGTGTTTATAGACCACCAAAGACAAACAAACTGGGATTTCTGAAGGAAATACAATATACTTTATCTAGATTGCCTAAAAATGGCGAGTTGGTAATGATTGGAGACACAAATATTGACCTAATGGCGGGAACAAACAGTGCAGTGAATATGTATAACAACAACATGTGCGAAGTCGGCATGCAATGTGCAATCAGTGACGTAACACGCGAGGAGATATATTGTGGCTCAGTGACGAGCTCGTGCATCGATCATGTGTGGGTACGAACCAAAAGAAAGGCTTCTTCATATGTTTTAAATAGTAAAATATCAGATCATTATCTTATAGGCTTGTGTATAGATAGTGAAAAGAAAATAGATATGTGTAACAAAGGAAACAGTGTAAGTGTAATATGTGATAAAAAAGTGCTAGAATTTCTTGAAAATGTTGAGTGGACTGATCTATTGAACTGTAAGTGTCCGTTAATCTTATATGATAAATTGTATACTACATTTAATATGGCCTATGACCAAGCACATATGTTCATAAATCTCAATAAAAAGAGAAAATGTAAGCCTTGGATAACAAAAAAATTAAAAAATATGATTAATACTAGGGATAAATTGTTTAAATACTCAAAAAGTAGACCAATGGATTTGAATTTACGTTTACAATATAATAAGTATAGGAATAGAGTGAATAAGCATATTAATAAGGCAAAAAATAATTATAGAAAAGAGGAAATTTTAAAGTGTAAAAAGGATCTCAAAAAAATTTGGTTTAAAATAAACTCATGGACAGGTCAAAATAAAAAAAGTATAGATGAAATTATTATAAAATATTTAGGTAAATCAGATACTACAGTAAACATTTGTGATAAATTTTCTCACACATTTACAAAAGAGATCTCAAATATTAAACACAACTGTGATTATAAATTCCTTGATCGATATACATACATTAAAGATAGTTTAGTGTCACTAAGGTTTCAAAAAGCATCATCCAAGGATGTTGAAAAAATAATTAATAATTTAAGTTCTAATAAATCGCCTGGTATAGATAAAATAAGGGTAAAAGAGATAAAAATGTTAAAAAGTACACTGAGTCCCATTTTGGCATTGTTTATAAATTTATGTGTAGACAAAGGGCTGTATCCTGATATTATGTTAAAATCCGCTATAATCAGACCTATTTTCAAACAGGGAGCACATACAGATTACACAAATTATAGACCCATAGCAATATTGTCGGTTATAAATAAAATTGTAGAAAAATATATTGTCGGACAGATTAGTAGTTTTTTAGAAAAAAATAATGTATTAACCGATAACCAATATGGATTTCGGCGGGGCCGAAGCACGGAGACGCTCCTGGCACGATTCACGGATGAAGTTAATGAGGCCCTAGACCAACGGAAGCAGGTGGTGATCGTTTTCATAGACTTCAAAAAAGCTTTTGATACTTTGGAGCACCACCAGCTGCTTCAGGCAATGGAAGAGTGTGGGGTCGCAGGGAGTGTTAGTAAATGGCTCCAGGCGTACCTTGGGAATAGAACACTTGTAACAATGGTCAGCGGGGAGGCCAGTAAGCCGGCAAAGGTTGAGTGTGGCGTGCCAACCGGCTCCGTCTTCGGACCCGTTGGATACATAATGCATGTGAACAGTATGTGCAATGTAGTACGTGATTGCAGTATATATATGTATGCGGATGATACTTGTCTACTCTATGCGCATAAAGATATGCACATATTAGAAGCTAAAATACAAAATGACTTTACAAATATAATAAAATGGGCGCACGATAATGGAATCATAATCAATATGAATAAAACAAAATGTATACATATTCGCTCACCTTATAGTAAGACTATGAATTCGCCAAAAATATTAGGTCATAATTATGAATGTCTACATATTGCAAAGAAATGTAATTGTAAAAATATTGAATTAGTGGAAGAATACAAATACTTGGGGTTAGTTATTGATAAATACTTTTCATGGAAATCTCATATTCTTAATCTTTCGGATAGGCTGAGGGCAGTTCTTGTAAAATTTCATCATCTTAGTTTTATTCTAGATAAGGCCACTATGTATATTGTGTACTATGCATTGACTGACTCACTGCTTTCTTATGGATTGGCTAGCTATGGGCGCACTTTTAAGACTTACCTTGATAAAATAAAAGCGCTTCAATTAAAATTTATTAAAATATTAGCACATGAAAAAGTAAAAATCCGCTGTAAAAAAAATAATGATTATAACTATTTGTTTGTAGAGTGCAAGATGCTGCCTGTTCATGAGAAGGTAAATATGTTAATAGCAATGGAACAATTTCATAATGATGAATTTAAAATCTGTATTAATAAAACAATGTCTTATAACTTAAGAAATAAAAATGTATTAGAAGTGCCACACTATTGTAACTACTATGGGCAGAGACATAGGAAGTACTTAGTGCCAAAACTGTTTAATAGAATCCCAATGAAAATTAAGGAAAGTGATAGGAAGGATGGAATTATTAGGAAGGAATTAAGAAGATATTTTTTAAATGCATTTGAGAGTGAGTTGATGTGTTGATGATCTGTGGCCGTTGAAATGTAACATTGTAAATTAAATTGTAGTGTTTTATAAGTAAAATGGAAGTACATTTGTAAAATGGAGCTACATCTGCCAACAAACTGTTTTACAGTTTGGCAGAGTATTGTGATAATATGTATATGTGTCTTTGGTTCTGAAATAAAAATAAATAAATAATAAATAAATAAATGTAATTTTTTTACGACATCACATTAGAAACCTCAAAATAACAGTACTTCTCCACTACTTAATGGATCTTATTATACATATAAATCTTCCTCTTGAATCACTCTATCTATTAAAAAAAACCGCATCAAAATCCGTTGCGTAGTTTCAAAGATTTAAGCGTACAAAGGGACATAGGGACATAGGGACAGGGAAAGCGACTTTGTTTTATACTATGTAGTGATGATGATTATTAGTACTAGATTTCCGCCCGCGGCTTCACCCGCGTTTCCAAAGGAAAACCCGCATAGTTCCCGTTACCGTGGGATTTCCGGGATAAAAACTATCCTATGTGTTAATCCAAGTTACCCTCTATATGTGTGCTAAATTTCATTGTAATCGGTTCACTAGTTTTTACGTGAAAGAGTAACAAACATCCATACCCATACACCCTTACAAACTTTCGCCTTTATAATATATATTAGATAGAAGTATGTATTCGTAATCTAAATGAAATGTTTGAAATGGATGATAGTTACTATCACGCAATATAAGTTTTACTTATCTGTATAATATAAAAGCGCAGTTATAGTTCATATTGCGATAATACTATTGTATGGTTAAGTCAGTTTTTATCCCGGAAAATGGCAGAGTTCCCAGATGTAAACATATTTTTTCATCGCTTGTACCACCGCAGGGTATAGCGTAGTTATTTATCTACTTTAGGAAAATATTGTATGAATAGCATGGTTTAATAGAGTATATTATGTACGATATATATGTAACAAGTAAAACTTTTAATTAAGTGTTTTGTCAATTGTATTTAGAAGGAAAAGTTTTGCGTATGTTTACTTAGTCTATTCATCTTTTATTATTTTTCTACAATATCACAATGGACACTGATAATCCGGGATAAAATCTATGAATATAAAATAATAATAATATGAATGATGATATCGGTATAAGGAAAACCGGAAAAACATGGAACGAGATAAAAAGGGAAGATCACGTAAGGAACAGCCGGTGTAGCACTTCGGGTGTCCTTTGCATTAGCTATGGAATATAGAAACTCATAACTTAATAAAATATATAAATGTAATCCCATTAGGTATGAAATGATTGAAATGAAATGATTTATTTTGCAAGAAATGTGGTAGATTTACAGATGTTGCATACTTAATTCATTGTTCAGCACAAATCGCCAATTGATTGGCATGCAAAAATTAACAAGAGAATGTCAATGTCTTACTACATAAATATCATTTTTATAATACATAATTATACATATTATATCAACTATTATGTACCCTTTTTCACTTACAATTATTATATAATATTTATGTCAATTATTACGCTTTTTACTATTAAATGTCAATTACTACAAATACAATTTAATTTATATAAATAAGCAATTAGAGATTGTCTAATCTAAAAATGAACGCCCCTCCACTGTGTTTACGCTCACATTCAAAGTACGTGTATAGACGCAATACACACAAATTGGTCTGCCTCATTGGTCGTTCAGTCCTCCAGTCCCGTCCATGCCCGAACGACACGACCAGTTGGCCAACTAGTGCATAAATGACGCGATGCACGACAGAACGGACGTGTCATTCCGTACATAGCGCGCTCTCCCCGCCATACAATGCTAGGCACCTGAACTGATCGCCCGATTAGTTGACAAATCAGTGCGCGAGTGTCAAAGTTTGCAGTAGAATCGACGCGCGCACACATATAAAGTGGTTCAATAATTATTTGTCCTCACACATTGAAACAATTAAGTTTAGTGGAGGGGCGTTCATTTTTAGATTAGACAATCTCTACAAAATTATAATATTATGTCATATTTTGATTTTTGAAAAAATTCTTTTAAGTCATAAAAACATTTTTCAATTAGCCAGGCCTTTAAACGCTTTTTAAAAATATTAAATGGCAATTCCCTCAAAGATTTGGGAATTTCATTGAATATATTTATACACATAACAGATGCATTTTTTTGGTGTAAGGCCGTACGGCATTTAGGCATCAGCAGCCTTGTAGGGTCTCTATTGCCAAGTTGATATCCCTCTTTTGCAGATCTAAACAAATCCTTATGTTTCTTAGCAAACATACAAGATTTCAGGATGTACAAACCAGTTAATGTTAATAGTTTGCATTTTTTGAAGAGTGGTCGGCAAGAGTCCATTGGGGACGCATTACAGAGAGCCCTAACACATTTCTTTTGTCCAATAAAGACACTCTTTACATTCGTTGAGTTTCCCCAAAACAGTATACCATACCTTAGCACAGAAGCAACGTAAGCATGATATGCTGTCAGGGCAGCTTCATACGAAATTGTTTTTCTTAGTTTTCTTAGGGCAAATACGAACTGGTTAATTTTAGAACAGATAAATTCACATTGTAATTTCCAGTTTATATGCTCGTCAATTTGTACCCCGAGAAACTTTGTACTATCTACTTGCTCTATTTGTTTGCCATTGTATTCTAGATTTATGCTAATTTTATTTGTCTGATAATTAGTAAATTGAATAAATTTTGTTTTCGTCATATTGGGTGTCAAATCATTACTCTCAAGCCATGTCATAATAGAATTTAATGTATTATTCAAAGTCATGTTATAGTCAGAATCTTTTTGATTGTCAGGAATAGTCAAACATAATATGTCATCAGCGAATAATGCACAATTATAATTCGTCACGTTTGGTAAATCATTTATATAAATTAAAAATAGCAAAGGTCCCAACATGCTTCCTTGTGGTACACCACACGTGTTATACTCATAAGATGATTTATACGGCGTCATTTCATATTTATGATTTAAATTTGAGATTTCTACACACTGTTTTCTTCCGGGTAAGTAACTCTTGATTAAGTCATAAGCAATGCCTCTGATTCCATATTGTTCGCACTTATTCAATAATATGTCATGATTAACCACATCAAATGCCTTTGTCAAATCAAAAAATATTGATATTACAGGCATCTTTTTATCAATGCTTTCAGTTATATTTTTTAACACGGAAAATATAGACATCTCTGTGGATTTGTTTTTTTGGAAACCACTTTGTTGTGAACTTATAACATTATTTTTTAGAAAGAACGTTGATAATCTTTTGTATATAGCCTTTTCGCGCAAAAAGATTTTTGCAAATATAGAAATTAAAGTAATGGGACGATAATTGTTAATCTCGCTCCGATTTCCTTTTTTGTGTAAGGGTCTTATCACTGATAGCTTCAACATTTCTGGAAAAATACCTTGGTCGAAACATTTATTTAAAATATTTTCCAGAACATGTGCTATGTACTGTTTACATTCTTTGAGTATAGTAGGTCTTCATCTTCATCTTGACAGGTGTCAACAGCGGAGTTAACATCAGCTGTTAGATTTTAAATTTTAAAATTACATTAAAATTAATTAATTAGTGCTAAAATAGTAAATATTAGTAATTATAAACTATTTTATTGATAGAAAAGTGAAAATAATTGTGAAACACACCTTCTATGTGATCTACGCAACGTTTTGTATAACGCGGAGGTCAACGTGTCAACGGTTATCCGAATTCAAACATCTTCTCCAATAAACCAGGGGAGTACTAGTTTTAAAATTTCATATTTAATTATAAACGACACCTACATTCATTTGTAATACTAACACCGCTCATATTTAATGAGCTACGTCACAATAAATACATTGGCATAAAAGTTACCGTCTCACTTTGCTTGACAAGTTGGAAGCAATTTAGAAGACAAAAACTTATCGCCCCAGACAATATTATTCTTTACTCTTTACTACATCATACCGTTAATCACTTAATATCAACATTCAGTTCTATCACAATAGTATTCAGGAATAATTATCTCATACATTTCCTTTCATCTGTTTCAGTAACTTAAAAGTACAACATGCTGACCCGCAAGGCAGTAGCTAAGGACATGGAGAATAAATTAAAAGCTACACTCCATGATTTAAAAGCTTCACAATCTTTATGTGAAAAGCTCATACAAGAGCGGGATGAAAGTGAATTAGAGATTCAAGGAATTATAAAAAAGAACTCTCTTCTTAAGGCCGAGCTGGCTGAACTACACATGAAATACATTTATAGTGAAGACAAGTGCAAAGCCCTACAAGACGTTGTGGACAGCTTCCAGCAGTGCTCTAGTGACCATGAGAAAGCTCTTAGCCGTATCGCTGAGTTGGAATGTAGCTTAATGGAAGCGCAAGAGGACAATCCCAAGCGGCAATGCAACACACCAAGTAGTCTTCATGATGAATTAATTGAATGTGGACAGTTAAGTGGCTCTATAAACTTAAAAAAAATCAATTTCTCTTCACATAAGAAGTTAAAAAAATATCTTAGAATAAGTAAGTTCATCAAGCGTACGCAATCTATTGTTAGAAAGAGTTCTTTAAAAAAGATAGTTCAACTAAAGAAAGACAACATAAACCTTGTTCAGGAGTTAGATAAATATGATAGGGATCTAGAATACTATAAAATGTTATATGATGTAGAAACAACTGAACTTAAGGAGAAGATAGACTCCTTAAGTCAAATGTTAACTGATGTGAACCAGAAATACTCTTCTGCCCAAATGCAAATTAACGAGCATATACAAGAGGCAGATTATCTTATTAAGTTGAGCAATGAGAATATGGATCGTTTTGAGTCGCTGACCAATAAATATGTATGTCAGTGTTCAAACAATGACAATGAGCAACCGTCGCCCCATAAGCCTGACTACACAGACATACATAGTGTTAAACCCACTACCACAATTACAACCAGTAATACTAAATACCTTTCAAAGCAGGAAATAATTGTGTTGTCAGATAATATTGGTCAGGGATTTGGCGCTATGCTCAACAACTTAGGGCTTAAAGTTACTAATGTTTGTACGCCTAACAGTTCATTTAAATATATAATCAAATCACTGGATCATTTCAGCTTTAATAAGAATAATATTGTAATTATATTATATGGGGACAGTTTAAATATAAATAATAAGGATATTGATGTAGGATTAAAAAAAATGTTAGATATTAGTAGTAAGACTAAATGTAAATTTATGTTGTGTACCTTGCCATACCTACCTGGTTTAACACAAGAACAAAATAGATTAATTCATTATATGAATTTAAAATTGTATAACCTAACAAATCATCATCGTGATGCATTTATTTACTTTGACATTAACTCATGTATTAAATCTTTTACTTTGACAAAGAATACAGTGTATCTGCCATATAGATATAAGCGTGAACTTGCTATGTTAATAGCATATAATATTAACCAGTCTGGTACATGTTCGGTATCAGACCATCAATCTACTATAATTTTATGTAGTAGTAATTTTATACATCAACCTAGATTAAGTGTAGACAGACAATCTAGCCCTAAGCTAGATTTAAACTAGTATATAAGACAACAGCTAAGCAGTCTTTTTCCATTGTGCATCAAAATATTCAAGGCTTGGCTAGCAAATTGTTAGAAATAGAATTGTTTCTGAATGATAACAATATTAAAATATTTTGTGTAACAGAACATTGGCTTAAACAATGTCAGTCGTTAGTAAATATTGAAAATTACAAATTAAAAAGTATATACTTTAGGACACAGGCTATTCACGGAGGTTCTGTTATTTTTGTACATGATAGTGTAAAATGTAAAGAACGAACTGACATTGTTAGTCTTTCTGTAGAACGGACCATTGAACTGTCCTGTGTGGAGCTGGAGCGTTATATTATTGTTTGCGTTTATAGACCCCCTTCCAGTGACTATAATATGTTTGAGACAGTCATGGAAGAAATATTAAAGCGTCTAAGCAGGAGTAAAAAAAAAGTTATAGTATGTGGTGATTTTAATATTGATTTACTTTTACAAACACAAACGGCTACACGAATTGTTAATTTGTTTCAGTCATTTAATCTATATAAACTTTTTAACGAACCCACACGAATTACACCTACTTCTGCAACTTGTATTGATAATATATACTGTGACTGCATCTGTTTAGAGAAAAATATTCTCAATACATTGACTTCGGATCACTGTGGCCAGAAAGTAGTTTTTGAATGGGATTGCATACCTACATTTAAAAGGATTAATGTTAGGCCTATAACTAAAAAAGGCATTAATAAATTTAGGAATAATATTAATAAAAACCTGCCCGTACTAAATGTTCAATCCTATCCTAATAGTCCTTGTGAAATGTTTAAAAATCTTTTTAATTTAGTACATAAAGAATTTGAAAAAATATTTAAAGTTAAATCTTTAAATATTACCAAGGATTTACCATTTAGTAAATGGGCGACAGCTAGTATACATAGGTGCAGGAACATTCTTTATGAATTATATGGTATGAAGCAATATAATAAAGACCCATCTTTTCTTAGTTATGTTAGAAATTACTCAAAAATTTTTAAAAAAGTTTGTTTCACTGCAAAGCGTTTGTATATCAAAGAAAAAATACGCGACTCTGATAATAAAGTTAAAACAGTTTGGTCAATTATTAATGGTGAAATGGGTAAAAGCAAATCAAGTAATACCATAAAACTTGTAAATAATGACAGGGTTATTGACAAAAGTGCTGATGTTGCGCTTGCTTTTGAAGAATTCTTCAGTAGTGTCCCTGCTACTATTACTAATAGTTTAAATTCGTCTTCAGCACTTGCAGAGACCTTTTTGAGGGACCATGTTGCGGAGTGCAGTACATTATTTGAATTACGACACGTAACTGCTAATGATATTGTTACTGCCTTTAAGACGCTTAATCTTAAAAATACTTGTGATCTTTGGGGAATGTCCGTAAATTTAGTTAATAATATAATAGAAAATATTGCGAAAAATTTAGCTTCCATATTTAATAAGTGTTGTGACTATGGTACATTTCCTAATTTACTAAAGCTTAGTAAGTTATACCTTTATTTAAGAAGGGCGATCAAGAAGACTGTAACAATTATAGACCTATCTCTATTTTACCAACATTAAGTAAGGTATTCGAGAAGTTAATATTAAACCAATTGAGTAGTCATTTTGCATCTAATAATTTACTGCACACCAAACAGTTTGGTTTCACAAAGGGGCGCTCAACCACAGATGCTGGAGTTGCACTTCTAACACATATATATAAGGCATGGGAAAACTCAAAAAATGCTCTAGGGATATTTTGTGACCTCTCCAAGGCATTTGACTGCGTTGAACATTGTACTTTGTTACGTAAACTTAATCACTATGGAATTAAAGGAAAAGCCCAGAACCTCATAGCGTCATACCTGCATGATAGGATACAGACTGTAGTTGTTAATGGAGAACGATCTAGCGGTGCGTCAATTAACATTGGTGTTCCACAGGGGTCAATTTTAGGTCCCTTCTTGTTCTTGGTATATATCAATGATCTTCCCTATTATTTGCAGGATAGGTGTGAAATAGTTCTGTTTGCAGATGATACCTCATTAATTTTTAATGTGGATAGGCATGACCCAAATGTTGACGAAGTGAACAGTGCTCTTTTACACATATCTGAATGGTTTACTGCCAATAATTTATTATTAAATGCCAAAAAAACCACTTGTGTTGAATTTTTACTTCCTAATGTAAAAAAGTTGAACAGAGATATTACCTTGAACGGGGAGGTATTGCATCCTACTGAGTCTACTGTATTTCTAGGGTTAACATTGGACGAGAAACTACAGTGGGGAGCCCATGTCAACACCGCTGCAGGTAAGCTCAGTTCTGCTGCATATGCAGTCCGAAAAATAAGGCATCTCACCGATGAGGATACGGCTAGATTGGTTTATTTCAGCTACTTTCATAGCATTATGTCCTATGGAATTCTACTGTGGGGCAGGGCTGCAGATATAGAAACTATATTTATCTTACAGAAAAGAGCCATTCGCTCTATATATAATTTACGTGCTCGGGACTCACTAAGAGATCATTTTAAGAATACTGGTATCCTTACTGTACCATCACAGTATATATTTAATAATATTTTGCATGTACACAAAAGCTCTGACTTACACACAAGAGTAGGAGATAGACACGATTATGGCACAAGGAACAAGAATAGAATTGAAATGCCATTTTTCCGATTAGCTAAAGTTAAAAATTCATTTATGGGTCAAGGTATACGCTTATACAATAGAATTCCTCACAATATTAAAGAGTTTAGTAGTTCTAAATTTAAAACTTACATAAAAAATGTACTAGTTCAGAGAGCGTACTACAGTATTCAGGAATATATGGACGATAAAGACCCATGGAGGGTTGTCGCGTAAACACCACAGGACAGTTCTTTGGCATATTATGTAGTTAGGTAGATATAAGTTACATATTATGTAAATTTATTGACATTATTTAAAAGAGCAACTATGGAGTTTCTTGCCGATTCTTCTCCATAGATACTGCTTTCCGAATCGGTGGTAAATGTTAAAAATACTATGTAATGACGATTCGAAAGTGCTACTAAATAGTAGTCTAATTGAATAAATAAATGTTTGAGTTTGAGTTTGAGTATGTTTGAGTAGTACAGATAGAGTCATAGCCAACAGCTCTTGTCTTTTTGAGTGACTGAATAATATTTAAGATTTCTGTTATGGAAGTAGGAGCAATAAAGATACTTTTACTGACTGGGTTAATATTATTATTTTTATAATTTTTAGTCATAGGTCCAGTACTTGAGTTGATTTTATTTTTAGTAATATTTATAAAATAGTCATTAAATTTATTAGCAATAATCATAGGTTCATTCACGTCAATATTGTCTATATTAAGTTTGTCAGTAGGTAAATATTGTAATGCTACGAGTTACATCAGTATTATTGAATGAATTATCTTACCCACCATTACCCACGGTACTTCAAATAAAGAGTATGTCAATGTAATATTAACTTTTGTTTTAAAGTTAAACATCTAATATATATTACAAAGGCGAAAGTTTGTAAGGATGTATGGATGTATGGATATATGGATGTTTGTTACTCTTTCACGTAAAAACTACTGAACCGATTACAATGAAATTTAGCACACATATAGAGGGTAACTTGGATTAACACATAGGATAGTTTTTATCCCAGAAATCCCACGGGAACGGGAACTATGCGGGTTTTCCTTTGCAAACGCGGGCGAAGCCGCGGGCGGAAATCTAGTAATGCATAATTAATCTAATTATGCATTAATAGATTTCCGAATTATTATTTTAGATTTTATAATCATAAAGCAGGATTTGAACGTCATTTTTTACTGCGAAACTGCGTTTATAAGCATTTTAATTCTATATACCTAAAAAAATATTATATCCTCTAGTTACATGTATACAACTGAAATAAAAAATCATCATTACCCATTATTTTCTATGACTTGTACCATACCCCAAAACAGCAATCGCTGAGCGCTCGCGTTTACAGCCCAATATCGTCCAATTAGTATCATTGGAAGGAGTTTCAATTACACAAATCAACGCAGCGCTACAAACGCTGTATTGGCGGAAATTAAGCCTTTTAATTCAATCTATTATCTTTTGTTCTAGAAATTTCCATCGTTTACCGTCGTGTAGATGATTTTAATCTATAGAAATGGGCTCTATTATTCGTCAAACCCACGGCTTCCTGTTAAATCCTTTTGTGAAACTATCTTCGTCTATTTATGTAAATTGTAATTATATAATAACGATTTGTCCCGGTTTTTGCACTGGTTTAAATGTATGTGAGATTGAAAAGATAGAGCCATGATAGAGCACACAAATACGTTCACATAATATTTTCAATTACTTGTGATTATTTTTTTCCCTATTTAAACAAGAGAAAACTGTAACAATCATAACAATTTCATCTGAAAGGAAAAATCATGAAAACATACTTTCAAATATGTTGAAGATAACTATAACGATAAGAACTATTAATGGTTTGATTTACTTTTTTTCATTTAAAAAAATACTTTATGAAAAAAAAAAACAAAACATATAATAACAAAACATCAATAAGAATATAATATGTCAAACGTCCTTGGCTCATTGTAAACAATTTTCCTGAAAGAAAACAATGTTTTGTGCACACTGAAACGATTTTAATTTGCACGTAAATCGATGTTTGTATTGCATGTATATTTGTTCAGCAGTGTTTCAGCTGTTAGATGTACACAGCGGGTATTCAAATTTGTTTAAACATTACCATTATTAGCGTATTAATATCCCTGGTATGGGTTTATAAACCGACAATACTGTTATAAATCATTTTGTTAGTTTCAATTTTAAATAGCTTCACGCTTGAAAATTTTTTAAACATCATGGTTTAGTACATACACGTCCTGACATTGAATCAGCACAAATTAGAAAAAAAATAGTTTTAAGTGATTGAGTATAGGAGAAGAACGATGCTACAACGTAATAAAAAAAATATAAAACTTAGGGCCGATTTTTCAATGCTTGGATAAAACTTATCCGTCCAATAAAGTACACGATAATATTAAAATGTCACGTATACTGTCAAATACGGGCAATTAATTAAAATACGTTTTTAAATGGTAGTTTTATACATTATTCGACGACTAAATTTTAACCAAGGATTGAAAAATCAGCCCTAAGAACAATTATAGGACACATCACAATAATTATTTAGATTATTATTTAATTATATTTTAGATATTACCATAAATTTTTCTTAAGGCCTGGCTCTAGCCACAAATAGTTGCTTGCCGTATTTTGCCTAGCCGCTAGACAAAATAATATTTTTGTTTCCATAGGGTATCAAACTAAGAAAGTCTTGGTGTAAGTATAAAAACATAGTATTCAGGTAGGCAGGGCATCAATTATTCCACACACCTACAGTAATTTATCCAGATATGAAAGCAACGTTGCAAAGCTAGCTTTTATTTTAATCCCTACTAATATTATAAATGCGAAAGTAACTCTGTCTGTCTGTCTGTTACGCTTTCCCGCTTAAACCTCTCAACCGATTTTGATGAAATTTAGCACAGACAATCTTTAGACCCTGAGAAAGAACATAGGCTACCTTTTATCAAAACACCACGCGGGCGAAGCTGCGGACGGAAGCTAGTATGATATAAAAAGATACAAGCAAAGATCAAATAGCAAAATATTTAACACCT
>CAJQZN010038489.1:17576-36510 GCA_907164685.1 Colias eurytheme | reverse complement strand
TTTCTGTTTATGAAGTCGGTTGTTTTTAACGCAGTTATTTTTATTTAGAAACAATTGCATCGAGATAAAAGCATCCTTTAATATAAAATATGTATTAACTCGACCAAAAAGCTAATTTTATCAGCATTGAATGAATAAACTGAATAATTATGATTTATTTTTATCATCGGATTCACAAAATGATGCATCATAGTAAAACCCCCTACAAATTTTCCCTACAACGCGGTTACACTACAAAATACAAATTCCTAAGTATTGTAATAAGTGCTTAGTTATTATTTTTAATTATTTTATTATTCTGTTACGAAGCGTTTGTCCCGGGATTAAATATATATAGCCTATTAGAAACAAAATTATGTTCTTAATAATATTTTTTATTAATCGGTAGTTTTTGTTGAATATCGTAACAAACAAACAAATCAACTCTCTCCTCTACATACAATATTTAGTACCTAGTTTATGTTATTCAAAAATAGTTTTTACCTATGATTTCATCTACTTACAAACCGGCCCTTCGCAAGTAATCCCCGATAGTGATATTCATAGATAATAATATATCAGTGATAAGAATTCAGTCAGTCAGTAGCCATCATGGCTCCTGCGTTTCGGACGTTCACTAAACAGCAATGGGAGGCTGTGATGATCGTGAGTGATTTATCTAAACTAATCATAATAATTATTATAATAGTGTAAGAAATAAACTAGGTGGATATTTTTTTTTCATAAATCTGCTGTTCTATTTCTTAGTCACAAAGGCTATTTTGTTTTTTTTTATTGTCCCGGGAAAACCAGGGTTCGTCCACGAACGTATTTTTTAAAGTTTACTACCATAAATAATATATGTAGGTAAGTACTAGCCTTCCGCCCGCGGCTTCGCCCGCGTTTTCAGAGAAAAACCCGTTCCCGTAGGATTTCCGGGATAAAACCTATCCTATGTCCTTTCTCGGGTATCAAAATATATCTATACCAAATTTCATGCAAATTGGTTCAGTAGTTCAGGCGTGATTGAGTAACAGACAGACAGACAGAGTTATCTACTTTCGCATTTATAATATTAGTATGGATATATTTTTTTGTGTCATGAGTGAGGCGTCACAAAAAAATGGCATAATATTTTTTAATATACATATCTTGGCGTTTTACTTTCTTGAATAAGATAGTAACATGGCTAGAAGTGTTTCTAATATCTATGTTAATTAATAATATAATTAAATTAGAACCGACAATCTCGGAAGAAGGATTAAATTATTACGTTTTCAGTTTCAGTTAGAGAGAATGTGTTACATTCTATCTTCTGTGTAAAGTTTTTAAAATGTCAATAATGTAATAATTGTAGGCTAAATATATATAAAATATGTTTTTGAAAATACACAGCTAATCTTAATAATGCCGCTATCCTGTTCTATTTAATATAGTAGATAATTATAGAAATAATATAGATAAATGACTAAACTTTTTAGTAAGGAACTAAGACTAAGTTAAATTAATTTTGCAATATGTTATATGTATACTATACGATTGCATGCCAGTTCACATGGTGAACACTGTTACGCAATACTTTGTAATACAAAACACCGAATGTACGTGTTCTAGCAATTAATAAAATAATTTGAATTTTGAATTTAAATTTTGAAGACTGGTTCAAAACTGCGATATGCCTTTATATCTGTCCAAGGTGTATAGATAACCTGTATCTTCTCTCATAGGTTTTACGCAAGGTTAAACTTAGAATTTTGATTGCGAAACCCATATAAGATAAAGATAAAATTTTCTTATCCGTTAAAAACCAGTCAAGATTTCACTGCAAAAGATCTTCCAAAGAAATATGACAAATCACTCGAAGACATGTATTTCGAAATTATTAAAATTATCTATTTCCTCTTATTGTTGGTATAAATAAAAATATTAGCTAGTTAGATTGGACGTTATCTTATCTTGAATTCCTTTTAGGATTATTACACACTTACTCCATTTTTAGACCTAAATTAGCATAAATAAATATAATGTTTATCGGTAGCTTCTATATCTGCTACTTCATACTTTGTGTATTTATATTTTTTTCCAAAATTCCAATCTTAATAAAAATCCAATAATTTTAAATTTTGTTGTACGGTATTTTTATTAAAAGAAAAGCTGAATTAAACATGATAAGCAAAGCTACGATCATGATTTTATGATCTTAATGATCATAGATACGTTATTCGCATCCATTTTTCCATATATTTTTTCCAACATTATGTAGATAATTAAAAACACTTAATGATATAAAAAAATAAACACGATGCAGACACTATCTTTAATACTATTGTCATGAATATTTAAACCACACCCCATATAAATGTTGCCATAATAATATGATCTATCGACAACTCAAAATTTCTTACATCATATAAATTTTTCTAGCAAATGTCAGCACAGCTAGGCCGCGGGGAGCGTGCGGAGCGGGGAGGATCCGGCGGGGAGCGAGATGACGCATCCTCCACAGGATCCGAGCGTCTGTACGAACAGGACATCGCCATCTTAAACCGATGCTTCGATGACATAGAGAAGTTCATCGCACGGTTGCAACATGCAGCTGCCGCGTCTAGAGAGCTCGAAAGACGTAGACGCTCCAGGGGAGGGAAAAGGAGTGCGGGGACAGGGGAAGGAATGCTCGCGTTACGCACTCGTCCCCCACCAGAAAGGGACTTCGTTGATGTGTTACAAAAGTTCAAGCTATCCTTCAATCTGCTAGCAAGATTGCGCACACATATACATGATCCAAATGCCCCAGAGCTGGTCCATTTTCTATTCACGCCGCTCGCGTTGATAGTGGATGCGGCACAGGATGTGGCTGATGGTCGTCTGCCGTCTCGTGTGGTGCAGCCATTGCTGACAAGGGACGCGCTCAATCTGCTGGCCAATTGTGTGACCAGTAAGGAAACAGAATTGTGGCATTCGCTTGGAGATGCTTGGCTGATACCAAGGTTTGTAACGTTCACTACATAATATGCATAACTATGTCTATCAAATCATTCATCAAGTTATGAATATTCGGAAATTAAAAATTACTTAGGTACTTTATTGGACACAATACACGATTCGAATTCCAATTTAACAAAAATATTCAAGCTAAGGACCTTGATCGAGTGCAATCATCCGATAATGTAAGAAAAACCATAAATTTTCAGAGAACAATGGAAAACAGCAATACCTCCATATCAGCCGGTGTTCATGGATGGCTGGACGCCGGACTATCAAGTAGACGACCAGCCTTTGAGAAGGTGAGCTTTATTTGCAGTTCTACATTTTTAAATGGGTTTTAGGGAACAATTTTCAAGCAGAAATGCCTTATAATTCACCACTTTTTAAAACTACAATCGAACAATTATAACTCATGTCATCAAAAAAGTTTTGTTTCCATATGTATTTTAGTGTTAGTGCCGTTTGATGATTCAAAGTATGTTATAGCCTAATATATTTTTGTCCAAATGTGCTGTTTCATTTCAAGTGTATGTCCTTTCTATGCAAAATATCATGCCATTTTTTGTTGTCCAATTTCCAAATATACTTTTTGTCAATGTGTGTCCAATCATCCAATTGTGTTTGTCTTTGCTTATGTCCAATGTGTTCAATGTCCCCCAAAGGCCGTCACCTCGTCGCAGCGAAGGAAGGGTTGTAGAGGAAGCTGCGGGTAGTGCAGCGGATGGTTATGTTTATGAAAGGGATGAACCAGATCTGTACGGGGAGAGGGAGTACGCACCGTATCCAAGGTACGAGTGCTTCTTTGTTGCTTATTGTGTATTTTTGCTATTATTACGACAATACTAATTTCATTGAATTTGTGCTATTAAAATGAATTTTCAAGCTACCTTAATAAAAAATGAAACTGAAGTAAGTTTTCCTTAACAAACGAAGGACCGTTACCGTTTGCCATCATCAACATCAACTCTCATCCACAGAAAAATAGCAATTCCTGTCAAAGTCAGGCCTATAAATTAGGCAAGGTATTGTAATTTATGTCCGATTTTTAATACCTTTTTATGTTACTTCTAGAAACACGCGAACACTGACACGAGAAGATTCTGGGTCAGCGGCTTCATCGCCGGAACGAGAACCTCCATATCGCCCCAATGAACGTGAAGATGGTACGCACATTGAAATCCTAATTAATTTTTATTTTTCTATTCTAACTCATGCACACAACTTCGTTTGATTTAAAAAAAAGACGTGTGTCACTCGGGGACTGCCGCGGTAAAGCTATTGCATGCTATGCCTTCAAGTCACACCTCCGTGCCCGTCGGAGTGGGGAGCGTGAGGTTTTTTCGTTACGCAATTTCTGGATTCGGTCCCCGCGCTCAAGGCCCGCGATAGAAGCTATGCAATAGCTTAAAAATATTTTCATTGCTGTTCCGCTTCTAGTCGCCGCAGCTGCAGCGTGATATCTTTCCTTGATAAATGGACCATCAAAAAAAATAAACTTAAATCACTGGCAAACAAACAAACTCTTAAGCTTTTTATCATTAGTATAGATTTATTACCTAGGTCATCAAAAGAATTGGCTATCTTCCGAAGTTCCTGACACCTATTTTTGGATAGATACGTTTTAATAACAATAAAATAGAATTGTATTTGAATTGCACTTACTGCACTTGAAATAAAGCTCATTTTATGAAACAGATGATCTAGGAGAAGCGTGGGCGCAAGGGGTAGCGGCTAGAGGGGGGAGGGTGGTACGTGTCACCTACCCCAGAACTGCTAACAATGATAAAGAGCTAACTGTAGTCCGTGGAGAGTATCTTGAGGTAAGCATATTTCGTGTAATACGTTAATGCTTAATTTAAATACATTGTTTTGAATTAAACTGTTATGGCGCAAATTCGGTCCTGGTCTTAGTTTTATATTTTAATCTCATAATATAAGGATAATAATATTATTTTATTATATTTCTTACATGATACCAATTTCATGTAAGAAATTTACAAATTGTAATTTCCTTATATGAAATGTGTAATATTGAAGGTACTTACTAAGTTGGAACGTTCCACAAAGTCTTTCCAAACGCAACAAATAATCTAAAAGCCACATGCGCATCAGACGTTTGCCGTTATACAAATATTATTTATTTCAAATGCTATTTACATCATGCACATCAGTAAACGTTTGATGTATCACAAATATCACAATGTATTTTAATTAAGTTAAATTAATTTTGTAAATGCATCAATATAATATGTAATATACTATATGATTGCATGCCAGTTCACGTGGCGAACAGTGTTACGTAATACTTTGTAATACAAAACATCTAATGTACGTGTTCAAGCAAAAATAAATGAATTTGAATTTTATTCTTCTACCTATACTCTGTCCATTATATTATTTGCTTTTTGACAGCTTCACGCCTATGAAAGATTGTATTTTTTAGGTTAAAATGTCATACAAATATGTATGTAATAATATGTAATAGTACTTCATGGACAGGCCCAGCCCACTTAGTGATGTCTACACAGAATTATTCAATGATGGTTCGATAGATTATAATAATCGATAGAAATACTCTGTAAAATATATCCGATACAGAAAAACTCTTCTATTAAGTTATGTAATTAAAACATAAAGACAACTAAATTGTAAGATAGAAACCAATAAATAATAAAATATTTATAGTTTAGTTCAGTTTTAACATAAAATGCATCGATATGTGGTCTTATTATTACATATCTTATTATTACGTTTACGTTGTAATTATTATTTACGTACCTGATTCGATTTATGATAATATTTTGAATTTACAATCTGAATGGTATCACAATCGATAATCTTTTCGACATCACTTTTGGTATCACCCGTCGAGCTGTCAAAAAGCAATTCTTTTAGTGGACAGACTATAAAATCTTTATTTCAATTTCCCAGGTGCTGGACGACTCCCGCAAGTGGTGGAAGGCCCGCAACCGGCGCGGCGTCACCGCGCACGTGCCGCACACCATCGTGGCGCCCGCCGGCACCCCGCCCTCCTCCCCGCACCTCTACCCGAACCCTATCTACACGCACTATCAGGTTTGTTCTAATTCTATATTAGGCCGCCTTTTTTTGAAATGAAAACTTCTTTAGCGGCGTTGAGCACTTTTTCTGTAATGGGTATAAAATCTTAAACTCGCGTCAGGACACGTGACCTGATCGAAAAAGCGTAAGACGGATGGATATCAAACATGCTCAACGTTAATAATCAAGTTTACACTTCTGCCGGCACTCCCGGAGTGCAACCCGTCTCTTTTTAAGTGGGGAAATCTTGCATAAATACCCACGGCCTCCGGGGAAGAGGCCGTGGGTTATGTCGGATTCCTACCGACCAAAACCCCGTGTTCCGTCAAGCCGCATCAACGACGGGGCCGCGGGTGTAGGTCGAATTCGTCCGTGACGCCATCAGTCTCCAGGCCAACATATTTATTTATTATTTATTATTTATTTCAACATATATTAGGCCGCCTGTCCATTTGCAAGAAAACTTCCGCAAGAAATGTCCGACAGTCTGTCTGACAGTAGCTTGCAAGTCTAATTCCGCGTTTCCACCGGCAAGTAGACTTGCAAATTGCTGTCAGACAGAGTGTCGGACATTTCTCGCGGAAGTTTTCTTGCAGATGGAAACGCGGCCTTAGGTACTTAAAAAACTGGAAAATACATTGAAATTGGTTATATAAGTATCTACAGAACTTTTGTCAATCAAGACGTTTCTTATAAATCAATACTTATTTCATAATAAAATAAATGTGTACCTATTAATAATGGAATATGCGTTGTGCTTGAAAATCGTTGTATCAAGTATCTACAGAACTTTTACGAATCAAGAATTCGTGCAGTTTCTTGTAAATCAATGCTTATTTCTAAAATGAAAAAATGCGTATTTTAGTTGGCAAGAAAATACATTCAATGCCATAATATTGAATCAGTCTTAATTTGTACTAATATTTCTCTTAATTGCAATGTATAAACATACAGTCTCAATTTTTACGTAATATTCTTTATTCGTTGTTCCAGGAAGGCGGTCGGGGCTCCGGCGGCAGCAGCCCCACAGCGCCCGCGGGTAGGAACACAGCCGCTAGCGCCGATTGGGTCCGCAATGAGAGGATCGGCAAGAAGGGCGAGTTCCGATACTTCTAGCGAACACGCTTAGTCATTATTTATTTATTACAATACATATCTACAGGGTGTTCCACTATTGGTATACTAAGCGCGAAGGGACTTGTAGTTTTGCATACACTGACCACGTAAAAAATACTTAGAGCGTATACGCACTATGCGGGTAGCCGCATTGCGGGTAGCCGTCCGGCTGACCGCAAGCACAATTATGTACGTAATATTCATTTCTATGCGCATTGTGCGGTCTGCGGTAGCCGCATCGCAGTGCGCATAGAAATGAATATTACGTACATAATTGTGCTTGCGGTCAGCCGGACGGCTACCCGCAATGCGGCTACCCGCATAGTGCGTATACGCTCTTAAACGACAAAATTACGTCAAAAATTTTTTGCCAATTTTTTTCTGAAAATCATGTTTTCTTCTCTAGCTTCGCGCAGCCGGCATATACCGCTTCTCTAATGTGAGCATTTTGTCTATGAAAACATAATCTTAAACGTGCGGGTGGCAAAGTTGGGCGGGTTACTTGTTAGGGGTGTACACATAGAGTTTTAAAAATTCATCTATTTGAAAAAAAAATGCGTCTGGAATTTTTTAAGTATTTTTTACGAACTCAGCGTATGCAAAACTATAACCTCCTTTGAGCTTAGTATACAAACAGTGGGACACCCTGTATATGTCGCTGTCTGGTTGAATCTGATATTTGATTGAATGTCTAGCGTGTTCAACGATGACGTTCAGTTGACTAGGCGGAACGTTAACAAGTGTCACACGACGTCCAACTAGTGACGGGTAGCATAACACTTTGAACAGAGCGGATATAACACGAATCCATTTTATTTTTCCAAAATATATACTCCAGAAGACGGATACAAGCCGCGTAGCTCCTATTTCTGTGTAGTTAAAAATACAAGGAACGACCCAACCCAACCAACAACTATGCTGAATTACGTTCAATCAAGACATTGAACGTTACATTTACAACTAAGTCTGTCCTTTAGTCATTCAAAAAAATCATTCATTCAATGAACGAGCTAGTCATTCAATCAAATAGCAAATTTAACCAGATGAATGCGACATATAAACGTATATGCTTCGTGTAATTATCGGTTGCATTTAATATTTTGTAACTCGTTTATCAGCTTAAAGGTCTATTCAAACCAGAGCGGTATCCCGATGGGTACGCGATTAAATCCCTTACGCAGTATATTATAGAGACTCTAATCGCATACCGATCGTTATTGATACAACAACAGCGACTGACCGGTTGGCTTGGTTGGTAGTGACCCTGCCTTCCAAGCCAGAGGTCGTGGGTTCGATTCCCACCCGGGGCAAATATTTGTGTGATGAACATAGATATTTGCTATGTATGGGTGTTAATAATTATATAAGTATTTATTTAAAATTATAAATGTATGTTTATCAGCCATCTGGTTTCCATAACACAAGCAAAAGCTTAGTATGGGGAAATATTGATTTTATCCAAGGCGGTAGCGGATACCGCTCTGGTTTGAAAAGGCCTTAAAACTAGTAAATGAATTATTAGTTTTGAATTAAAATTTTACATGCAGTGAGAGTATCGGAACTCGCTTATCGGTTTTGTGTCGTCAAGGTCGTGGTCGATAGTGTTTCTAAGACTCAAATGTATCGTTAATGTACGTGTTTCGTATTTTGGCAATAACCTTGAAATGACCTTCGGTGTGTGTGTCGCTATATGCTAGTGTGTGCGCTTGGCAGATGTTTATATTATTTTTCTACGATACGTAAGTTATCGTTCTATATTGAATGTGTCACTTTGATTAATGTGTGAACATTCAATTTTATTTATACAGAGTCTATTTTTATATAAATACTATTTATTACGCTCTGGGTTGAACAGAGTTACACTTTGTAAGTTTGTTTATCAATAGGCGCGCACGTGTTAGGTTTTTTTTTTTAATTTAATTGTACTATCACTTGGCAGCTATGTGAATAATGAAATTGTACATAAAACTAAATTTCAACAAAAATGAAAATTGATTATCAAAAAAGTTGAAGACCTCGCGGCGCGCTTATACAATTTACTGTATTGATGAGTTTTTAACATTTATAATTAAACTCAGTACTACCAAATATAGCGTTTTCTTCCCTGTGTCGTCCTTTCCCTTCTCTACTTCTTTCTTGAAATTTCTACAAAATCTACAATCTTGAATTTAAATCGCTTTTGTATCTATAGAGTTCTGTACAACGTAAAAATAAAGAAAATTGCAGAATCTCAAATTACTAAATCGTAAATTACTTTTTCATTTCTCCTATAGATACCTATAAGACTTAGGAGGACTTATAAGACTTAGGACTAAAGACTAAGACTAAATAGTTAGTCTGTTTTTTAAACCGGGTAAAATTCATTTATGATATTTTGGGGGTATCTCGATTACCATTCTTGTCTCAATTTAATATAATCATTATATCTCTATTCAATCAATATTAAATCAATTTCTAATGATAAACAAAGACGTTATTTTAATATTTACCGATGTAAACGACCATAAATCTTCATTGTTTGCTAAAAAAATAAAATATTCCCAATTCAAAATTTATAATTCAAATAAAAAAATATGATTAAAATAATTGTTTGTAATTCAAAATTAAAATAAGTAATTGTATTAATTTACATCGGCAAATAGGGGATCAATGGTGTTTTTCCACCAATAGTGTGCGAGGAATGTGTTTGTTAATAACCAATAGTATCGCTTCAACACTAAACGCTTCAAATTTGAAACTAAACGAAGCGATATGATTGGCTCTTTACAAACACATCCTCGCACATTATTGGTGTAAAACTACCCTTAATGTTTTTTTTTTGTTATGTACTAAACGGGCTTGTGTGTTGTAAACATGTTTATGTAAAGGTTTGTATTGCTTTGTGTTTGTATGTTTGTATTCGTTGTGACTCGTATGGGTAAGTGTTTTGTTTTTTTTATTTGTATTTTGTAATTGTAAATATAGATGAATGATATTCATTTATTGTAGCATTGTTTTACGATATAAAATGGCGTAGATATCAGTAATCAATACCATAAAAGTAATGTGACATGATATACCTATCTATTTGAATTATTTCTTTATTATAATAGGTGATGAGGTTTTTATATTATGTAGGTACCTTTTTAAATTATTATCGTTTTAAAATTCAGTAGAAAAAATTTGCATCAACAATTGAAAATAGAAACATAATTATTAATTACCTAATCAACAATTAGTCTTCGATTAATTCTATATTCAAAATATTATTATTATCCAAATACCAATTTTACAGAGAAGCCTATACCCCCTCCCCCACCACCGCCGCCCCCTCCCCCTGAACCGCCTGTCGCACCGCCACCGCCTCCACCTGTGACGAAAACTGATACTATTAAATGTAAGTACACTCGTAACAATGATATTTTTTTTATTAGAAGTACTTACATGAAAATTTACCATATTGTAAATATCAATCGTATTCGCAATGTTTCATTATTCTTCAGTTGTATTTCCCAAAAAATAGTCTAAAATTTCTTGTAATAGAAAGTAGGAACTCCTCTCTATAGAAACTGCTTTCCTTAACCGGCAGTTATTCTTTATGTTTCTTGAAAACAAAAAAAATGTTGTGTGGTTGTATGAAACCACGGTAAAAGTGAAACTTAGGCACATAATTATCGTATTTGTACGATAATTATCGTACGGTTCCGAACACTGCTTTATACCTACTCGGCAGCCGACCGTCACGCGACATGCGCTACACAGACCAAAAAGTTTGAGACGATGTAATAAAAGTTTCACTTTAAAACTTCTACAAGACTACCTTGTAGACTTCCAGTTGAATGAATAAATGTTTCAGTTTAAGGATGAATAAACGTAAATAATTTCTAACAAAATAAAAATATAACCTAAATTATCACAATGATTCCAGCTACAAAGTCAGCAGTGAGCACCAGCAGTGATCTACACGAAGAACTAAAAGCAGTGCTACCACAGATACAACGCAGGCTGGAGATCAAGAAGACACCGGATATATTTATTCATCAGGTAAATAGTCTTAATATATATAAATCTCGTGTCACTATGTTTGTCCTCAATGGACTCCTAAACTACTTAACCGATTATAATAAAATTCGCACACCATGTGCAGTTCGATCCAACTTGAGAGATAGGATAGTACCTATAAACATGTAGGTACGTACCACGGGCGAAGCCGGGGCGGACCGCTAGTATTACAATAAGTTTAAAAAGTAGGTATTTAAGAATATTTTACTTGGCAATACAGCTTACTATAATACTGCAAACTGGTTGCAAAGTATTGTATTGTTGATATACCTATTCTAGAATTTATAGGGTCGCTCGGTCAATAAAAAGACGTGTGACACTCGGGGACTGCCGCGGTAAAGCTATTCTGCCCACCATACACTAAAGTGCAGTAACAGCAAAATCACGATTTCGAGTAAAACGCATTTAAAGTTAAGAATTGATTTTAAAAAATCAACAGAATGATAAGCAAAAAAATTTGAATGCAGAAAGGTTGTAAAGGCATAGGTTCACACGTTAAAGCAATAAAAAAAAATATATCTTAATAACTGAATTTATTATGGCCATTTATTCTTTTTGGTGCCTATTACTGCATAGCCTTTTTTGTAAAAAATACCATTTTAAACTTAGTAAAATGCAGCAAAAAGCCCTATTACTGCGTTTGGATCAGTTATTTTGTCAAGAAACCCAACTAACATGCAGTAAGGTCAAAAAAATACTGCATTTTAGTAAGTTTTTTAAGAAAAAAGTGTTCAATTTACTAGTGCAGTAAGAAAAATAGCTAGTTCACAGTTGCAGTATTTAAAACATTAACTGCACTTTAGCTAGGAATAATCATATCTGTGTCATTATGCTATCCAAACTAATCTGCAGTAATGCTGTATTTTACTGCGTGTTAGTCAGTTTATAATGATAAAAGAATGTTAAGTATTCACAACTAAAATGCGACAAGCTTTGATTTTACTGCATTTTAGTTGGGAGTTCGTGACAATAAATTGTATTTTCTTAATTTGCAGTAAAAATAGCTTGTATGGCGGTAAATTTTACTGCGTATTAATTTTTTTTTTAATTTTTTTCCAGAAATATAAAACTATCTAAAGAACTGTAAAATTATATTGCTTACTGCATTTTAGTTATGAAACCTTAAAATTTAATCTGCAGTATAATTTATACTGTATTTTAGTTGGGAAATCACGCCAAATTGTTAATTTTTTTCGTTTGCAGTAAGTGAAAACTGTTAAATAAAAACCATTCTTATAGTCTTAGAAATAAGTAAGTTAATTCAATAGAAAGCTTAAGAAACCCGCTTTCAGAATCACTAATAAAACGAAAAATCACAAAAGGGCTGTTACTGCTCTTTAGTCTCTGGTGGGCAGTATTGCATGCTATGCCTTCAAGCCACACCTCCGTGCCCGTTGGAGTGGGGAGCGTGAGGTTTTTTCGTTACGGAATTTCTCGATTCGGTCCCCGCGCTCAAGGCCCGTGATAGAAGCTATGCAATAGCTTAAAATGTAGCCACAAATAAGCAGAAGCTAACTTCATTGTAAAATGCCCTCAAAATGCCCATTAATATTTGATTGATGATGATGCACATCAAAAAGATGACACGTATTTGGTCTTATTTTAAATTGATTCTAATTCTATATTATTTCAAAATTCTCCAAAATCCTAATCATAACTATAAATAGCCACCATTTTATATATCAAGAACTTAATAACATAAAAGCGACGTACAATTTCAAATAAAAGCTTATCCAGAACATGACGACGTGGTTGGCGCAGTGGTAAAGTAACTGCCTACTGAGCCGACGGTCCCGGGTTCGATCCCCGGTCAGGGCAAATAATTGTGTGATGAACTCAATTATTTGTTCTTGGGTCTGTTGTCGGGTGTTATTATCTATATATGTATTTATTAAATATTATATTTATCGTCGCCTAGTACCCACAACACAAGCCTTAATTGAGCTTACTGTGGGACTAGGTCGATTTGTGTAATAATGTCCTATAATATTTATTTATTTATTTATTTATTTCAATTCACAGAAATCGAATCCAGAGGAAGTCGTGTCCTGGCTGGAACTGAAAGGCTTCAGCAGAACTGCCCAGAAGCAGCTGCGTGTGTCTGGTCACCAGCTGTTCGCGCTCTCCAGGGCACAGCTGGAGCGCGTCCTGGGGCCAGACGAGGGGAAGCGGCTGTATAGCCAGGTTCTGGTGCAGAGGAATGTGTCTGGGGTAACATATTTGCTGTATTGTGGTAGATTTTTATTGGTTCTTGTAAATGTCTTAGGATAATGTGGAATATTGATGTCAATTCTACACAATTAAATCATGAACGGAACAGATATTTTAAGTTAAACAATGTTTTTAATTCAGTAATGAAATTTAATTTTGAATTAAAAAAATATAGTATTATTCTCAGATAATTCCAACAATTTAATCGAATTGTGTGACAAAATCGTTGGTTTCAATAATTAACAGAAGGTTATTTATTATTTACATGGTGATGGGCGTATCGTTTAAAATATTTAAAACAATTTTAATTTTGGGTGGTGCTCTCGTGCACGCGAGCAGTACAAGACGACATCAGCGTCAGAACTGCAGAGCATACTGCGGAAGGTTCGAGAGAAGGTGGAGGTTTCCTGACCATAGATAATAAAAATGCCACAGACAACACAAACGCCACAGATAACGCAAACTCCACAGACAACGAATGCGCCACAGACGATGAAGCGGGCATAGATCCGCCCATAGACTATATTCAAATAGATGCAGAACATAAATATTATCGAAGTTCATCGTTCTGTTGATATATTATGTTATTAATATGATTAAATATAATTTTTTACCATTATTGTTGTTTCAATTTAAAAATAAGTGATGTTTGAGAATGTAGGAAGGAAGGTAGTATTATAGTAATCCTAGTAACATTAATATATTTTTACAGCCGTATTCAATTGCCTTTTAATATCTTTATAAGTTTATATCATGTCGGGTTGTCTTAGAATAATCTTTATGATTGTTACTTACGTCAAAATATACCTATAATTTAATTGCGTTCATAAAATATATAAATGAATAAACAGTATCAGGCATTTCTCAGAATGTGCTTTGTTTATAAACAAAATTTTGTAAAACTGAAAATAGGCTTAGTTACATTAGACTAAAGACATTCAAATACTAGGCAAATTCATAATAATGTTGTGTAAAAATGTGTTCTAAATAAACCAGGGTATACCTACCCAAAATTGTTAAATAAAAATGAATAAAACACAATATTCGCGTCCCGTATATTTTATTTATTATATCTTAAAATAATAACAATTTGATCATAGAGTTTCATTACAACAATGGGTATTACCCTTAACAATAGGTATATTAAAAAATAAATACATATTCGTAGACTATCAATTCCTGTAAAATTTGTATGATTTACCTACAAAATATATATTTTTATACTTATATATTCTTGCCATAACAAAAAAAATATCTTTTTCTATCTACGAAATGGAAACACAATATTGTAAAATAACAAATAGTACCTATACCTACTATTCTAAAAATAAAGCTGCCATTAAAACTAATATGATTTCATGTAATAAAATTCATATACAATTAAATTATGATAAGAATTTCTCACCTTATATGAAAAAAGATAAAATGGCAAGTCTATTGAAAAATATTAATCTTAAATTAATAAACAATGAATTCATTACCATAAACAATGAATATTATTTTATGATTGTACTTAAATAACTAAAATATCAAATATTTAAAATTAAACACATAAACTCATTTTACCTAGTACCTACCTTTTTATTTATGCGTTCAATTTCAAAAATAACATTTGTATATTTATAAATAAAATAATAAAATTCATATATATATATACCTAACTATCTGTAATATCATAATATGTTCTTTGTACAATTATTAAACAAAAATATTATTAGCTCTAATAGATATGTAAAAGATCTTTAAAAAACTATGTTTTAATCTATGTTCTATTTATAAACTATGTTTTAGAACTAAATGTTGTATGTAATTATTAGTAATTTGTTTGAAGGTCTCACCGATTTCTCAAAGATAAATAAATACATAAAGAACAGAATGTTTAAAATTCTTTAATTATTCTTTTGAGAGTCCGGCTAGATATAATTTACAAATATCAATAATTATGGCACTGATAATTATAATAAAATTACGTAACTAAATAAGGGTGAATATCATTTTTCGATTGTTTTCAATAGCATGAGAACATCAATATTTTATACCAATAATTTCTGTTACGACGTAAAAATATCGAACCTTACTTACAAAAGGTTTCATGTTTACTTCATATATTATCGAAATATTATGCACTAAATATAATTACTATGTACAGATAAAATATCAGTTTTAAACCAACTAATGTATAGATACGTAGGTTATTTATTCATAATTCGTGTTTATTTTACACACAGATGCTTAAATCGTTACTGGTAAAAAATATTAACACTTTTATTTTAGTAATATTTATCCTTTAAAACCTGTATTTAACATTGATAGCGTTTAATGCATACTTTATCACAAATAAAACGTCCCTTTTAAATGCTTATATTCGACACAGAGTGAACATTACTGGTTGTACGAACATTAAAATATCATAATTTTCGTTAATAATGGACTGCGAGGTGAATCTTTAAAAATCACAGTAAAATGCCTATAAATATATTTTAACCTACAAGTCTTTCATTGCTAACAATATACATAAATATCTCCCATTTTCCATTCGTTATTTTATTCGAACATGGCGGATCTTACATTGTTACATACATTAATAATTTGGATAATATCCTTGGCTATATAAAAATATCTTTCCTTCTAGTGAACAAGAGTGATACAATGGTTTGAAAGTAACTTCTCTGTTTGATTTTATAATTGAAACTGTTAAAAGTTCAATAAAAATTACCTGTTCATTTGTAAGGAAGTAGTGGTCTGTATTTGTTTCATGCCTAAAGCCAAATGGAATCAGACACAAAATTTATACCTACTAATAATATCGAACTTTTGTCTTTTACAAAATATTTTCTATACTTAGTAAAGTTATTCTCATCTTAAATACAATAATTTTAATATGATTTTTATTCGTAGCGAAGTTTTTCTCATATACTTATTTGTAAACCCTTTTTAAACTCATTCATAGTTAAATAGATTGTAGCACAGACTAATAATATAATATACTACGTATACAAATTGTAGCTAGGATTTCCTCGCCGCAACTCGGGCAGCAATGGCCGCTGTTAATGCTGACCCTTTGCCGCTGCCGTCTTCAGCGCCCAATAATGTGAACTGTAAAAAAAGGACATTAATCGAGTTTTAAAATTTATGGATATATTAATTGTAACAAAATTATGATTCATTGAAAAATCACTATTTCTGGATAAATAGATCCCTATATAACATGTCAGTGTCAGTAACTATCAGCGTCTTTATCAGAAATCGTGACACTGTCACAAAATATCTTCAGAAATAAAATCCACATTAACTCAGGTTCGGCAAAGAATAAACATCGCAGATGTGTCTTGAATTTTATACTTTTTATACGCTCTGGCCTGTTCACAAATAATATTATAAAAATACGTACAAAAGTTACCCTATGAATAAGTATATACCTTATGATGAGGAGCCAATAGAGCGACGTATTTGTCCATAAGATGCCTGATGCGGGGGTGTTTTTTGTATACAGATCCATCTACCGCCACCGACACGTGCGCTCGGTCCATGCGCTTCAGGATTGTTGCTATGCCTGTAAAAATAGAAAAAAAATGTAATATTCATTTTTTAAAAGCATTCTAAAATACATTGTCTAAACAATTTAAGATTTTCAAATTTTATTTAACCAGTTGCCGTCTGTTTTATTTATTTTGTATTTTAAATAAGTTTTAAATAATTGATTAGTTTTGTTTGTGATCATAGTATTGTGTACAATATTTTCAAAACAGCTTTTTGTCCGTTTTATCACAATTTCTTTTTTTAATTAAACCAATTAAATAAATGTGTACATAATCAATTACATACAATTATTACACCGTATCTCAATGAACAGAAAATTGTAACTGGTAGCCTTCTGGTAGCGATACATTTCATTCAAATTATATTTCCCATTATCACAAAAAATCAATAAAAGAACTCACAAACAGACACAAGTTGCGCAGCACGGTTGGAGATCAATCGCGCCGCATGTTGCGCAACAAGCGCGTCGGTTCGTGATATTTGTGCGCCCGCGCACGCTTCGCACAGCGCGTCTGCTGTGCGCTGCCAGTCGCCGCTCAAGTTGTCTCTGTAATAATGTAATTTATAGATATAGATTAAAAAATCTCTATCTATAATAATGAAGAGCCTGTTTGTTTGTTTGAACGCGCTGATCTTAGGAACTACTGATCCGATTTGAAAAGTTCTTTCGGTGTTAGATAGCCCATTTATCGAGGAAGGCTATAGGTTATATTATATCATCACGCTTAGACCAACAGGAGCAAAGCAATGCGAGTGAAACCGCGGGGCACAGCTAGTAATAAACATAGTAAAACATATTCTTTCCAAAAATTATAAATTATTATTATTGTTCTATATTTTGACGATTCAAAATCGTTTTTAAATAAAGTCAAGTTGAATAAATAATTATTTGAGTTTGAAAATACTACACGAAATACAACCTGTTAAAACTCAGTTACAAACAAAATATCACCATAAACCTATAAGTAAAATAATTTTATTATTATTTAATAATTAAACATGGTAATAATTACACTTACTCTTCAAACATGCTAACGTGCGCAGATAATATTTCCCCTTTAGTGGGCTCAGCAGCAAATAGACCATCTCTAGCCAACGCACTCAACACTGCACACAGAATTTCTCCCAAATATTTCCCACCGATGTATTTCTCGAAACTGTAAAAAATATATTAAATTTTGTATTTGTCATATATAAAAATGAATCGCAAAATGTGTTGGTAAGCGCATAACTCGAGAACGGCTGAACCGATTTCGGTAATTCTTTTTTTATTATATTCCTGGAAGTACGAGGATGGTTCTTACGTAGAGAAAACGTAAACATGTACCACGGGCGAAGCCGGGGCGGACCGCTAGTTTGTCATAAAAATGCATTTAGACTACAGCTCGGTAGTAATTATGAGGAAATGCCTTTTAGAAATACGATTCCGAATAGTACTCTAAAATAGAGTCGAGCTAAACGTTTACTACGCACAAGTTGTTTGTTGTATAAAATTGGCAAGCCTACACAAAAGTCAATCTGCAGAAAATCCAAAATTTAACGACCTGCAATCATGTAACCATAATTACCTATTAAAGACTCTATACCATAACAATGACCACCTCCTTGGTACAGTGGTTGACGCGTGAGCGTAGCACCGAGGTGTCCTGGATTCGATTCCCGGTGAAGACGAAGAAAAAAAAATGTCTCTGGCAGGACACAGAAGGCTGATCACCTACTTGTCCTTAAAGAAAATCGATCAGTGAAACAGATGTAACTATAATGCATCTGCCCCTTACTAAGTCCCGGGTATAGTGAAGTCCCGTGTAGTGGACACGGGACTTCACTATACCCGGGACTTCACTATACCATAAAAACTTATTAAAGAATTAGCAAGTAACAAATTACTGACCACATAACAAAATAATTTGGAAAATCCAAAAGTGCACGCCTCATAATTTTTTTTTAATAAATACATATTTATTAATTATTATTTTTGTTTATTTAATAACAATTAAACCAC
>CAJQZN010038489.1:0-17176 GCA_907164685.1 Colias eurytheme | reverse complement strand
CAGTAGTACCCACCTCAACGCTTCGCTTATGAGGCGTGCAAAAACATCATAATATAAAACTCACGTAAAGGATGCAGCGAGTAACGAATTGCTGTCCACCTCGTTATCGAACTCAGTCCTCAGGAAGGATAAACACCCGTTGTCTCCAAACGCACCCCACTCGATGTCTACACAGACGTCGTGGACCTTCTCATGAGCTGATTCCCAGTGCTTGACTCTGTCTGCGCGCTCCATGTAGCAGCCGTTGGACCCTGTGCCGAGGATCACACCCACCTGGGAAGGGAAATAATGTTTGTATATTTCAAATAAGTTTGTTGTCACTAGGATGTTATTGGCATTATTTCGAATGTTCTTTGTTAATATTATTTATATGTTTAATGGAATAATAATTAATATTAACTTCTGCTCGTTGCTTATTACTAAAATAAATACCAATATCAAGAATCAAGATGTAGATTTATTGGGCATAAAAAAGAGCTATTCCAGTTTTGATTTAATATTTGATAAGCATCAATATATTGATTGATACCTTTTAAGAATTCAAACATATAATTCCCTTTAGCATATCTGTTACTAATAACAGTATTGAGTATTGTTCCCTCTCGAGATCCTGACAAACTAATAATTATTATGCCTCGTTGTAAAACTGCGCTCTTCTCTAAAAGTGGACCTATTATGCTTATAAAAATATTTAACCATGTTCCTAAATGCATAAGAAACCAAACATTGAATGTGTTTAAAAATAAGTTAAAGAAATGGCTGATTATTAATTGTTTTTATAGCCAAAAATAATTTTTTGACCTTAAATGATAATTGTTAAATCGATTATATAATATGCATGTGTAGTGTATATTTAGTGTATATTTAGTACTCATCTGTTTTACGCATATATTTGCATGCTTTATACAAAGCGAAACATGTTGAACAATTATCTCTTCACACCTCTCTGTACCATGTTTTTGGCAAATAAATGTTATTTTATTTATTTTTATTTTTAACTCGGGTCTATTAGGTACTAAATCATTCGTCTTATATAAATAACTCACAGCAACATCAGGGTCCATATGGGCGCCAGCGACCAAAGTCCCCGAGGTATCATTGAGCAGCACTTGCACGGTTATCTTCAGACCCCTCTCCCGTAAGCACCTCTGGAGTAAAGCAGCCACATCCACTCCATCCATGCCACTGCATTTGAAGCTCTTGGTCCAGGTTATCAGCTCGCCAGATGATATGGAGTGCTGCTTCATGGGGAACGAGAATGTGAATCCTGAAATGATGAGTTATATTAGAAAATGAGAATGGAAAGTTGTAGTTTTGTGTTCTAATTGGTTTCTTATGCTAATTTACTGACAAAAGTAGCGGCAATTATAGTTTTTCAGAACTTGGAAATGTAATAGAATAAACGAGAATCAACGAAATAGAAAAATCCTGTAATTAGCCAAACTAATCGAGTCAATGTCACTTTCCAGTTTTTTGTGGAATTCGATCAAATGTCTCCTGAATTAACGTCTTATATAAAAAAAAATATGAAACATCTCTACAAATCTTATATTTATATCTTTAATGTTGTTCTTTTCTGCAATTAAGTACTATTGTATTTTCTGTAAACAAATTTACCATACCTACTTGTTATGAGTTTTACTACTTAAATTATATAGCTATGTAACGTAGTATATAAGGATGAACATACCAAGAGACAGTTCACGGTCTACCATGTCTTCTGCACGTAGGAAATCAAGCACGCAGTCTGCGAGGAAGTTGAAGAGCTCTTCACCCGTTCCTAGTCGTAAAGCATCGCTGAAAGTAATTTTACATTGTGTTGTTATAAAAAAAACTTAGATTTACAGTGGTTAGAAGACATACAAAAGAAAATTAAAAACAATAAATTATTCTGTCAAGCAGTACCCTAATTATTAAAATTTCACCAAAGTTCTTTGATAACCTGAATACCTACCTTAAAAATCAATTTGTATTTTCAAAAAAATCTAATTATTTTCTACAATTAACACACCGATATCGTTACATAATATTATATGGGGCTATATACCATACAAACAGAGGCGGCTCGCCCTAAGGAGCGCTGGTGCAGTGAACTCCCATAAATAATTATAATAAAATCATACTCCTTAATTTCATTATTAATATTAATTATTACTATTTAAAATCAATCGTAATCGTAAAAAACTACTGTCAATACCAATGAATATATCCATCATTCCATCATTCCATACATCTGTATAATACTGTATTATACAGTAACGCGCGAAGCGGAGCGCTCACGATTGCGCTCCAATGAAAAAATATTTAGTACATTTCCTAATACGAAATCCAATAGGAGTGAAAGAGAGGGGTTTTCCAGTGCCCTGCGCGTGAAACAGAAGATTTTCTATGGAAAAATAGCAAAATTCGGAGCGCCGCTCCCGCAAACGTTGCCGGTTCGTTTTTACCGCCGCGCCTGGGCGCCCGTACACAGGACAGCGTGCGCGCGCGATGTTGCCACTCTCTAATCTCTATATTATAAACAAATACTCGACTCTCGAGTCAACTTCAATGCACGCGCGCGAATTCAAATTCGAGAATTTTCAAATTAAAATCATAAGATACGTGTTGAAATAGTCTGTAGTTATCAGTATTACTTGTGAGTGTGAAAATGAACAATTATAATGTGGCGTTCATTAAAAAGTGTGTTAAAACGTTACAAATTCGGCTTGAATTGAAAGCTAAGGGACTGCCACGGCCTGAACTTGACCTTACGCAAAAATGTACGACAAAAACGAAAACATATACGCGTGTGTTTAAATCCGAACAATATTATGTGAAAACACCGTGGTTGTGTGGTTGTGATGAAAGCAACAACAGACATTTACGAATGTCTTGTCGCTTTAAGTTATAGATATTTTTGCACACCAAAAAGGAAGACGTATGTATTTCCTTTATAAGTAATTTTTTGATAAATGTACTGCTTTACACCATGTATTTTCAGTGTTTTATTTCAAGTGAACACCCATAAAATTTTGTCACGAGCCGCCTCTGCATACAAAATCGGTTTATTTGGTTTCTAACTTTTCAAATCGATTTCCATTAAACCGTAAACGCATCATAACTTCCTAAGCATTTAAAAAATATAATAAAAAAAAAATTAAAACAAATCGAACACCACAAGCTTATAAATCTCAAGTGAGATCCTCTATCAGGAAAAGGGGCTGTACCTGATATGATAATGTTTGACATCCTCTCGCACCAGCTGACCTCCCCGCAGTTCTAAGAATAGCACTCGGAAATTTGTACCTCCCAGATCGAGTGCTAGGAACACACCTTCCTCTGTAAAAATTAAAAGATATCTTTTAGCACAGACTAATAATAATATACTACGTATACAACTTATAGTATTTATTTTTATCTAGCTTTCCGATGACTTCGCCCGCTTTGCCTAAAACCTAATAAATTAGATACTAAAACCTGCCTCTTGAACTGCTCTATCTATTAAACTAAAGTGCATCAAAATCCGTTGCGTAGTTTTAAAGATTTAAGCATACATAGGGACATAGGGACGGCTAAAGCGACTTTGTTTTATACTATGTAGCGAAGAATTGATAAAGCTTGAGCATTGATCATGGTAATTGATGGTAAGTATAATAATTGGCTCCTTTTAAGAACTCAATGGAATTGTTCAACATCAAAATTATTATTTTCCAGGAAACATAAAGAAACTGGTCACTGCTGCGCATCATATAATTAAGTGCGTCACACACGGTGAAGATACTATAATATTTTATCTTAAGATACTGTAATATTTTATATTACAGTATCATAAGGTATCCGGTATCAGCGTTCGGACCATCATTTTTCTTTTTTCATTGCGTACTAAGACCCCTGTAGAACCGCCATCCTGTTACAAATGACCCGAAATTTTGTGGCTTTATATAGATGTAAAGAATAATTTAAGTACTGCTCAAAAATATAACAAATTCCTTTGTCGAAAAAGCTGACGAACAGTGTAAAAATTATTGATTACCTACGTTATCTGTCACACATCCCATCAGAATAAGCTAAGGGATATTAAAAGTAAATTATTCCTAACCTGTGCCATCAGGAAGTTCAGGAATATATGTGTTTTCCATCTGCAAGCTGGATGGTCTTTCACTGAGGCCATTTTCAATTTCCCGTGTGAATACTTCGCCAACTTTCCGCAAGGTGGCGCCACATAACACTAGGCTAGATAGCCTGGACTCCACCTGGAAAGAAAAAGATATTTTAAACTGTAAAGTAAATTTAATTGATCTAAAAACATGTGTTGTGTCGTGACAAACTTTCCGCTTTCAAACATTCTAATGCAGCCTGCGAAAAGCATGCGAAAAACTAAAAAGTATTACGACTTGCAGCAATCAAAAATGCTGAGTTTGTTGTAAAAATTATTGAAAAATGTAACTAACATTGAACGATAAGATTACTTTGACAAAAAATATTTTTAGTCGATCAAATCTGAAAGTTTTTACATCATTTTCTTTTAAAATAAATATATCATAAAGATATCACTGCAAATAAACATTTTACTTTGTTTTCGTGAGCACGACTGATAAAAAAATCATTATGATGTGTAAATAGTAGGTATGTCGATAAAACTCTTGATATATATATTTAAACAATTTAACTTTTTATAGTAGGTAATGCGATATAGGTAATACATAATATTATAAACATTCAAGAAGTAAATAATAAAAGCAAAAACAAGGTTACAATTGAAACGAAAAAAATATGAGTGTGTTCTTATGAGACTGAATGCTTGTAGATCATAATGGTGAAGTTATATTATATTCTTATAAACAACAAATGTATCTCGTTTTCAATGTATGATTATTATTTATTATTTATAGTAGGTAATATAAGAGTATATCTCGCATATCAAATAAGTTTAAGTTCCACCTGTCTTTAAAAGTTAAGAAGATATATCCATCATTATTATTGGTACCGTGGATTTAGAAATTTTACAATTGAGCTAAAAATATGTAAATAACTCCGCGATACATGAAAATGATTGGAAATTATTATTAAAACGAAAAATCATATTCTTAGCCATTTTTTTCGTAAATAAACTCCCCTCTCATTACCATAACCTTAGAAATTCTTGTAAAAAATAATATCTATCATGGCGCTACCAAAGGAAATAGGAATTCATTTTAATATGCATAATATATGCACTTATTCACATACATGGAATATTTCGTCGGTTCCACGTATTACTTCGGTTGACCGTTGAAGGGCCAGCCCTTGAAAGTCCCGAAATATAACCTTTGACGACAAACAAAATAATGATGTGAGATCGTTATTACGATATTTTGATAGTAATTGAAGATAGAGACATGTCTCTATTATTTTAGAGACAGTATACACTTGTTATTAGATTTATATTTTTACCGCCTTTAAAAAGTAAGGTCCATTTAACACAATGTTTTTTAAACAAATTGTATCTTCGTTTTTAATAGGTTTTCAATAAGTGAAATTAGGGACAGAAATTAAATTATTCAGAAAAATGTTAACATAGTATATTAGGTACTAGTACAGTAACTACGTCCATATCATCGTAATTAATTATGTACAAATATTCTTAAGTAAATTCGTAATAAGCAGTTAATTTTTATCACTGAACAAAATAATATTATGTTTATAAGTTTCAAGATAAAAGTATAATAAACACGAATATTCCTTAAAGAAATATTTTTTATAATTATTAATAACATGACCCATAATCATTTTCTTATCGAAAGTGTGAGTGCAGGGTTAATTTTCCTTACTGATTTATTTATCACTAATTTAAACCACTTTTAAATTTGTTTTTAAAACAAATTAGCGTCTCGCCCCGACTCTACATATTATGTTAAAAAATAAAGCTTTATGAAGTACTGCTTTCTACGGATAGACGAATTATCAAAATCGGATCAGTAGTTTTTGCGTTATACCTTTATCTTCAATTATTATCTTGTAATAAGAATTTTCCAAGAAGAACAAGATTGACAAACTGGGGAACTAAAATTATCTAAGTATACCATAGAAATCTAAATAACAAGACACTAGAAGTCGTAAGCGTGCGTGACCTTGTCGCCACTCAGGTGATTTGCACATCACCAGTGCATTCGTCACTGTTCAGTTGCTCTGGAGACGTATGAGTGTATACATGGTGTGTTTCAGCAATTCCCATTGCGGAAATTCTTCCACAAGTTGTAATTATACTTATAAAGGAATAATATTTCATCGGAAAATATATTTTTTTAGAAATAATGCCGTTTTTCCTTAAAATTATAGAATATTTACAAGTATTACGAGTGTCACCATAGTAATCGAAATAACAATGAATGACACAGTCGACCATTCTTATTATCACGTTTGTTCGTATTGGAGCAAAAAGTCTCATATACTTAGGGATGTTATTCTAAAATAAACCGTAAATTCGTGCGTTAGGATACATAATATTCAAAAGCTTAATTTAATAGTTAAGTTAGTTTCCACTAAAATCAAGTTGTCCAATAAAAGGCATAGTTTACTTGTGTGTATTGTTTAGCTATCGGTTTGAATGTGTTGATTTTGGCGACAGCGGTTTTCATACGAATTATGACATTATAGCACTTCTATGTGTCTTGTTATTTAGATTTCTATGAAGTATACATATATTTGAATTTTGAAGTGTCGAACTATATATTATTTTTATGTACGAGTAAGTACAATGAATTCTCCGCCAACTGTAAACCGTTTTTCAGAATTATTGGTCTAAGATCCGAACATAGGTCGACCTTAACCGGCGTGATAATAAAAGATACCAATTTTAAATAATTAATTAAAAATATCCTGTCCAAGATTTTTCGAGCAAACCCATCTTTAATTCATTTTTTAATAGACTAAATTTATTATAAAATTGGTCTCATTCTATTATCACGCCGGTGAAGGTGCGACCTATGTTCGAATCTTCTACTATATTTTTTTTATTTGAAACTTTTCAGTCCCGTAACTAATTCTGACTTTCATTCTTATTATTTTGTACATTCTATGCCACTTATTATCCATATTCTTCACAGCTGGATATTATTATATTCGTATTGTGATCACAATAATAATGGTCTGCATTCGATCGCTCGTAATCTTTGACCAATATAACCCAAAACAATTTGTATCAGTAGGGTGCAAGTCAAGGTGAAGGTTTTACTGATATTCGTTTTACTAGTTATTTAACGTAATAACACAGTAATAATATGAATATAATGTTTATATTCATATATATTTATTATTATCTATCCTTGCCAATTTGAATAATTAATTTCGCATGATTCATTTTTAGCTAAGTGAGTATTTAAGAGGGGGCATAAAGCCAGAGAATTTCTACGATTATGGGCGGGCCCATTACGCGCCATGCCGCGCGCCCTCACAATACCCTCATACGCCCGGCTCATCCAACGTACGTAAAGTTTCGTTTCGTTTCCACATTTCCACATTTCATTATAAATTATTTAGCTGAAATACTCATGTATTAGAAATAAAATATATTGTCATATGAATATAAAAATATATTATTGCTTCATTAAAAAATGAAATAGAGAATTAGGTACCTAATGCTTTTTTGTCCGTATTTTTGTCTACAGGTGAAATCGCGTGGCATAAATATTATATTATATTGTTATATTAACGCTATAAATATTAAATATAAGTAATAAAAATGAAAAGAAAATGCATCATTTATTGTTTTAGATACATATCATATAAACTTAATCTTTACTGCATTTGCCACCAAGGCAGTTATTGTTTGTAGCTTCTAGCTATTAAACATTAAAATGTTATCTAAATATATTAATGGCATTATAAACGTGTTTGTTTTATGTTAAAAGTTGACTGATAATATGGAAAAATGTCTGAATATATTGTTTGAACATTGTATTTAAGAACGGTCGAAGTTGCGTGAATCAACTAGTGTTGTGATATGGTATACCGATATGCGTTTGTACTTTGAACGTTTTTTTTCGATACTACACAAAATAGAGGAAGTGATAAGTAACAAAACACGGACTTATTATTGTTGTAACTAACAAAAACTTTTTACGTATCGCAAAATACTATTTGTATTTTATGTATCACGATTTCTTTTATTAAAAAATAAACTGCACGTCGTTTTATGTTGGATATAAAACTATTTTAAACTTCTGATCTTATGTCTAAATAATACTATAAATAAATAAATTTTTTTATGTTCGGTTGTTACTCCTTCACACAAAAACTGCTGAACCGATTGTTATGAAATTTGGCACGCACTACTTTGGAAGCTGCTGGCGAAAGCTAGTAGGTATGTATTACATATTTTGAGTTTTCAATAGATACATAATCACTACATAGTATAAAACAAAGTCGCTTTCTCTGTCCCTATGTCCCTATGTATGCTTAAATCTTTTAAACTACGCAACGGATTTTGATGGGTTTTTTTTTAATATATAGAGTGATTCAAGAGGAAGGTTTAAGAATATAATTTATTATGTTTTAGACAAAGCGGGCGAAGCCGCGGGCGGAAAGCTAGTCATGAATATACGAGATACTTTTCCATACAATAGCCTTCTAAAACATTTCTTAATGACATTTGATCTCGCTGATAATGATAATAAAACACGAGTACAAGTGAGCCGTCTCAATCGACCCGCTATCTGTCATCATTGTCACAATTGAGCTCATCAATATAATTGATGCAACTGAAATATATATAAAAATAGATATTTGCACTGTTCAAGAACGTCGAATCTATTTTTTACGCGGCCTATTTTCTAAAACTGTCGCGCTACTTACTTAAACAACTGTTATTTTGACAATTCTGAAACTCTTTTATTATCTGTGTTTTCATCATTATTCCTGATCAACTCAATAAGGTCTATTTGAATAAAAATTACGTGAAAATAAGTCAAGCTATACATTATATAATTTTTTATATTATGTAGGTATTTTCTGATTTGCAAGCTTCGATTTGTTAATTTTGTTTATGCGTTCGACGACAAGCTTTTGTTTTAAAATAATAAATAAGAATCAATTTAGAAAGTTAATTTTTCATAATTTTATCATTTGGTTTTGATAAATTGAACTTAAACATACTCGACTGACCGGTTGGCTTAGTTGGTAGTGGTAGTGGTCCAAGCCAAGAGGTCGTGGGTTCGATTCCCACCCGGGGCAAATATTTGTGTGATGAATGTTTTCTCTGTGTCTGGGTGTTAATTATCTATATAAGTATTTATTTAAAATTATATATATGTAAGTTTATCAGCCATCTGGTTTCCATAACACAAGCGAAAGCTTAGTATGGGATCAGATCGTGCCGTGTGTGAAAATTGTCCTGAATATTTATTATTTTTATTTATTATACGCCTTAATAAACAAAATATTTGTGATGAGACCAAATCAATACAAAATTAAATTCCAAAAATAAACAATTCCAGGTTTAATACCATTCTACCCCAAGTTTAGTATTACATATAATTATTATAGTAATAAAGTAATGATAAGAGTATTTGTGGAATTTTTCAAGTCATAATGATATTATAATATGATTGTACTATCATTTTTATAGTTATACAGCGTGATAACTGCTAATGTATAAGAGAAAATGATTATAATGCTCTTTTTTTTAGTAGCAGCCTATAGATATCTTCACCAAGAGGTAAAGATAGTTGTAATATATTATGATATAACAATGATAAAATAATATCATTTGATTCGGTCAAAGACCCATATCAGTTTACAAGTCACTTTTAACTAAACAAAACTTCCTCTAGAACCACTCTGTCTATAAAAAAGGCGCTTCAGAATCTCTTGCGTAATTATAAAGATTTACATACATAGGGCATATAGCATACATAGGGACTAACAAACAGGGAGCTACTTTGATTTACACTATGTAGTGATGATGACAAACTGTATTACTATCTCTTCCAAAATCAGTTTTAAAATAATCCAATGAACTTTCATTCAAATAAACTGAAAGACCCTCAGATCAACGAACAAACAATACCTAGTTCATGTCTACACATTTTAATATACCTATAACTAGCAAAACTTACCGCCAAAGCACGAGCTCTATCATCAATATCCAACGCCGGTGGTAGGAACTGCTTCTCCCAAGGCACCTCCCCGTTCACACCGTTTACCCCATTCACACCGTTTACCCCGTTCACTCCATTCACCCCGTTCACTCCGTTCACGTGTGTTCCGTTCACTCCGTTTACATGTGTCCCGTTGTTCTTCCCGTTGACATATACGCTATGGCCGTTCATCCGGTCCTTGTGACCATTTTCTACCACCAGTGACATGTTGTTTCTGAAAAAAAAACGGGTGTTATTAGAAAGAAAATTTCTAAAAATGTTTTTGTTGTAAAGGAATGGTAGTGGGTGGTCCCAAACAATTAATTAATATTAAAAACGTTTGATAATAATTATTCACCACTCATCTCTTATTCAACACTTTTCTCAGTGTATGTGCATAGTATACCTACATATCGTAAAATATTATGTTATAAACATATTATTGTGTCTGAGTTGTAGCGTATTTTTTATCATAAAAGATAGCCAATTCTTAAACAATAATATTATAACTACAAATACGTGATAAGTATGTTGTTAATAGTCTCTACATATCATAATTTTATTAAAGATATATAATATTATACGATTCTGAATTTCAATTGAAAATAACAATAAGTAATAGAATAAAATAATAACAATAAAATAAGAACTGACTGGTAAATTCAATGGTATTCATTATAAACCATGGCTGGTTATTGCGATCGTAATATGAATTAAATTTAGTAGTGCTAAATTTAAAAATTAGGTAAAAAACGTATTAGTTCAGAGAGCCTATAAGGAGGAATATATGGAAGATAAAAACTCATGGAGGGTTGTCGCGTAAAAACAACAGGACAGTTCTTTGGCATATTATGATAATATACAATTACATATTTTGTAATTAAATTGTAATACTGACATTATTAAAAAGAGCAACTGGAGTTTCTTGCCGGTTCTTCTCCATAGATACTGCTTTCCGAATCGGTGGTAAATGTAAAAAATATGTAAAAATATGACGTTTCAAAAGTGATTCTCGAAGAAGTCTAATTAAATAAAAAAAAAATTGCCAGTCAGTTCAATTCACGGCGTAATCTGTCTGGAAATAAGAGGTCATACCTAATACGGGATACGGCGCCTGGTTAGCGCTCATTTCCATAATAACATTAATATTTTGCGTTGTATTTGTTGTATTTGATACTAAGAACTGCTATTAGTTTCGCCACATAATTACTTGTTGTATGTGTCCACTTAGCGCAATTAGGTATCTTATGTCTTGGTCTAGTGATTGCAAGATAGATAGGGCTCTAGAATCCCGGTATTAATCTGTTTTTTTTTTTGCTATTTATTAATGGCATTGTAGAGTATGTATTTTGTTATAGTACTTTGCAACAATTGTTTATTTCTTACCATTTTCATTTAAAAAAATGCAAAACTAGATGGAATGTAAATGTTTCGCATCGTTCAATAGATATATTTTTGGCAGAAATAGAATAAATTATAAATTAGCAGAAACTTTGTATTTGTTGAAAACTGTACAATCATTTGCAAAGCTCTCTTCAAAAAATACGTTACGATGTGTTTGGTTTTTGGGAAAAATCTGCATATTATATCACATTAAACTTCCGCTCTCCTTTCGACTCTACTTTGGTTAAATAAAACTCAATTTTTACTTCAAACGGAACTAAAAAAAATTTGAAGTAATTTCTAACATATCAAATACTTATTATTGAACTATCCTTACCCTTTGAAACATCTCCGAAAACAACAAAACACACCACAAGTTTGCATTTTCGAAAGCGCGAAAACTGACTGAAAGTTCTGCTTCTTATTGAAATAATACCACATATATATTTGATAACTTATCAACTAATTTACAATTCATTAAATCCATGGGCGGTTTGTGTTTCAGAGATAATACAGAGATTAGCGTATTGATCATATTTGTATCTACAATCAGTACATAAAGAATAGTGTACTATATGTTACTATATGTTTGTCTGTTTATGTGCTGCGTCATGAGTTTATTTTTGTTCACTATTGGGCCTCATAAAATGTTTGAGATACCTACATCATTTTAAAGTGAAACTTTTATTACATCGTCTCAATCTTTTTGGTCTGTGTAGCGCATGTCGCGTGTATCGCGGCTGCCGAGTAGGTATACCTACTCGGCAGCCGACCGTCACGCGACATGCTCTACACAAAGCAGTGTTCGGAACCGTTCGAACAGTTTCACTTTTACCGTGGTTTCATAAAACCACACAACATTTTTTATTTGGAACTGGCTTTCCCGCGTTTTAAAGAAAAACCCGCATAGTTCCCGTTCCGGTGGGATTTCCGGGATGAATCTATCCTATGTGTTAATCCAAGTTACCCTCTATATGTGTGCTAAATTGCATTGTAATCGGTTCAGTAGTATTTGCGTGAAAGAGTAACAAACACACACATACACATGCTCACAAACTTTCGCATTTATAATTATGTACCTATATAATATTATAAATATTTTTCTTGTGCTAAGTTTTGTGTATGTTCAAGACTCTATTCATTGACTACATAGGTATATATATGTACAAATAAAAATAAAAACTATCTCACTCTACATTACGGAAAATACTACACAATGAATGAAAACCATTGAAAAAAATTATGAAACGAAAATCATACTTTAAAGGTAACACATTTATTTGGTTGAATTGGTTTACTTACTTAGGTATCTAAATCGTGTAAAAAAGTCTTATCCCTCTTTTATCTCGCAATAAAATGAGTCGTCTAGTCGTAATAAAAACAATCTGACAAATAAAATTATTATAATAACATCTTTCTTTACATTATATTTTATGTCTTTATACTTTTATATCAGTAAGCTCTTACGTTTTCACCTTGACATCTATAAGTCCATATTTATTATGTGTATTATCATCTGTGCCCAATGAAAGTTTAAAACAATAAATTAGGTATCAAGATAATTACGTATTATAACCTCAAAATAAATGCACTTGTTTCCACAGAAAACATTATTCATTATCGTTGTGTGTAATGCACGAATGTGCCGGCGTAATGGCGCGGTCGTGACGTAGGGTCGTGCCCACCAATGTTTGCCAAGCATGACCAATATTTGCGCCAACGCTGGGCCAACGTTGTTTTATTATACACTTATGTCGCGGAAAATGATCGGAATGCAAGCGTAAATTGTGCGTGATACGAAAATAATTTTATTTGCTTTAGTAATTTATAAATTTAATGATATTTATGGAGTTGATGAATTTATCGTTAATATAAGCTGTATCGAAAATAGTTTAGTTTGTTTATAACATCAGTTTTTGAGCTGTTTCGTCTGGCTTTTGTCTGGTTATATTTTAAGTCTTTAGGTAATAATTAATGTTAATTAGGTGCCTATGTACCTAACCATATTCATCAGAGTACCTATTAACGTTTTTATCAAATATTTTGGATTTAATACTTTTGAATTTGATACATACAGCTCCCAATTTATATTCATTAGTAAACAAATACCTATATTAGAATATTTTACATAAAATAAACTATTAAAATAAGTAGACCGGTTTTTTATATCACCTTGAACATGACATAGTACATTACCGCAACCGCAAGATGGCGCTTCTGTCTCTAATTTCACGTAATTTAATATTGTCTTGTAATAATACAAATATTATTATTGAGATGTAAACTAAGTGATTTATAATACTAAATGTTGATTTTGGATGAATATTGATGATCTTAAATCAATATAAATTAGCTATAAAGGCAGAAAAATATAAAGATATTTCATAGAGTAGTAGTTACCAAAATTTTCAGAAATTCACCAAAAAACCTAATAATATTATAGTTAGTAGCAAAAGTTTGTAGGTTTCTTTGTTTGTTACTATTTCACGCAAAAACTGATGAACCGATGTCATGAAATTTGGCACACCTATAGAGGGTTAATTGGATTAACACATAGGATAGTTTTTATCCCGAAAATTTCTTGAGAACGGGAACTATGCAAGTTTTCCTTTGACTACAGTAACACATATATAACAGACAGGAGAGTCTTATCACTATTGGTAGTGCAGCGATCTCTACCCGGCAACCTGGTCAGTGGAAAGCAATGAATCTATAATGAAGGGAGGTAGAAAGTGAAATTTTAAAATAGCAACTATGGAGTTTCTTGCCGGTTCTTCTCCATAGATACTGCTTTCCCAAGCGGTGGTAAATGTTAAAAAATGTTATGACGATTCAAATGCGATCAAAATTGAATAAATTAATGTCTGACTTTGAGTGGAATAAAAACAAAACAAAGCAGCAAACTATATCTAGTGTTGCCGGAAAATTTATTGCATGATCCTTCTATGGCACGGGGCCAGAAATAAATGATTCGCTTTCACTCACAATTGAATAACATAATACATATGAATAGAATTTTGATATGAAATACCAACTTTAGTTCCTTTTTCTAGAGCCAGTCTGATACTGATAATAAAATTTAACTCGTTATCCCAATGCGAAAATTTGCTCTATTCGTAGCCATTAGCGTATTTTTTTACACGCTTTATATTAGCTTCACCTGTATGTTTGTTTGTTTGTAACCGACTTCTTTGGGCGCGATTTTGACCCACTTTAAACGGCCAGATTTCGTTCAAACTTTGTAGATTTATTGAGGACCGATGACAATACAATAATTTGATAAAATTTTCAATTTTTTAGTTCGGTTTTCTATGAAAAGCGTGTGTTTTAGTTTTTTAAACTATTATTATTATTTTCTATTTCGATGGAACAATTGCTTTGGTCCCATAATATTTTATTTATTCTTAGTACCTTATTACGCTTGTTACCTTTTTGATTGCCTGTAAGAGATCACAATGAAGTGATAAGGCCGCCCAATAATCTGAACTCTATGTTACTTTTATTCACAATTTTTATAATATGTCAATATCAATCTGTACTTTAAAATTATAAAGCTGAAGAGTTTGTTTGTTTGTTTGAATGCGCTTATCTCAAGAACTACTGGTCCGATTTGAAAAATTCTTTCGGTGATAGATAGCCCATTTATCGAGGAAGGCTATAGGCTATACAGGGTGTAATCGTTAAGTGTGCACAGGCGATAATTCCGTAACTATTACAGATATCAAAAAACTTTTAACTGATATTGAAAGTACTTAACCCAATGAGTAAAATGGCCATAATAAATTTTTAAAAATAAAACGAGAAATATCTAAAAAATTCACTTGAAACCCTCCCATACATTTAGTATGAGATATGACTATCCCATGTACATGAGTTGATCCAAAAGTAATTATAATCAATATTAAACCAGGTCATTACAGTTAAAATATTTCGCTAGATAGTCTTCTAACTAGATAATATAATTCGATATTTTTTTTTTTTTTTTCCAAAACTTAGAAAAAAAAACTTTGACTTCATCCGTAAAAACCCCTCAACGCGGCCATCTCTTCGCTATCGTCTTAAAATTTTTTGCTAAGACGGTGTTTTTTGTGCCGAGGAAAGAGATAGAAATCACTAGGAGCTAGATCTAACAAACAGGGTGGGTGTTCAAGCATTTGGAATGCCGATTTTTGAATGGCAGCCATTGCAACTGACGCTTTGTGATCTTGTGCGTGGTCTTGGTGAAACAACATTCAAGCCCGCAGTTTGCCATGTCTCTTCTCCTTACTAACCTACCGCAATTTTTTAATATGGTCTGTGTAGTAAGAGCCCAACATAGTGGCTACCTTCTTAAAATATTCCACCAAAATTATTCCTTCGGCGCCCCAAAAAACTGTCGCTTTAATCTATCCCACTAATTTTCACTTTGAATTTCTTCATCGTCACTTTGGAAGCTCGCATCCAGGCCATTAATTGTTTCTTGGTTTCAGCATAAACATGGTGAACCCGGGTAACGTCCATGGTCACAAATCATGCCAAAAAATTATCCTGATCTCATTAAGAATTTAGAAATTCACCCTCTAAATGTCGAATTGTTGTTTCTTCTTTTTGTTGGCAAAAATTCTGGCACGCACGGTTCACATTCAAATTAATGTAAATACTTGGAAGCGTGGCCTATTGATATGATTTTTTTGTGATAACTTAGTGAGTACATGAGCAAGCAAAAAAACAGTTATTTTATATTTTTATGTACACAGGAAATACCCAATTATCATTACTTTTGGATCAACCTAGTACATTTAATATGAAAGATTTTAGCTTTTTCTTTCTTTTTTTGGTTTTCTGCTTAAATTACTTCGCAAATTTGAAGAGAAGTTCATTTCGAAACTGCAAATAGAGCTCCTCATTGTATTGCACAATGAGGACGTCACTTCGGTAATCTGCTATGAATAGAAAATGTATGGGAAATAAAATGTATGGGAGCGTTTAATGTAACATTTTTGTATATTTCTCGTTTTATTTTCAAAAATTTATTATGGCCATTTTACTCATTAGGTTAAGTACTTTCGATATCAGTTTAAAGTTTTTTGATATCTGCAATAGTTACGGAATAATCGCCTGTGCACACTTAACGATTACACCCTGTATATCATCTCGATAAGACCAACAGATAGCTATGTAGTCATATATATATGTACTGATTAAGAAATAGTGCCACCCTGGGTCTAGGCCTCCGAACTTTTTATTGATGTTTTAATGATAATATGATAAAAATGTCTACTGATAACACACTCTTATACAATACTTTATCTTATGTCATGTCAAAAATAAAAAATATTGATAACGAAACAGACGGTTTTGTCTGCAAATTCGCTTAGTGATATTGAGCCTATACCTAGAACTGTCTTGTCATGTTTATTTTTATACTAGCTGTGCCCCGCGGTTTTACCCGCTTTGCTCCGCTCCTGTTGGTCTTAGCGTGATCCTATAGCTTAATAATCCATACTAATATTATAAATGCGAAAGTAACTCTGTCTGTCTGTCTGTTACTCAATCACGCCATAACTACTGAACCAATTTGCATGAAATTTGGTATAGAGATATTTTGATACCCGAGAAAGGACATAGGCTACTTTTTACCCCGGGACATATTATAGGTTTTATCCCGGAAATCCCACGGGAACAGGAACTATGCGGGTGTTTCTTTGACTGCGCGG
>CAJQZN010038488.1:17990-35392 GCA_907164685.1 Colias eurytheme | reverse complement strand
GCCGTACATGGTCAAATGACCAAATTTACCCCCGGTAACTCTCGGAAATTAAATAAAAATTCCGACTTGGTGGACCACCATTTTTGTACGGCACTGAGCGGTTTCTTATTATTTTTAATGGATCTATCGATGGTTAGTATTAAGGTTTTTTGTGTAACAGAACATTGGCTTAAACAATGTCAGTTGTTAATAAATATTGATAATTATAAATTAAAAAGTATATACTTCAGGACATATGCTATTCATGGAGGTTCTCTTATTTTTGTACATAATAGTGTAAAATGCAAAGAACGAACTGACATTGTTAGTCTTTCTGTAGAACGGACCATTGAACTGTCCTGTGTTGAACTGGAGCGTTACATTATTGTTTGCGTTTATAGACCCCCTTCCAGTGACTATAATATGTTTGAGACAGTCATGGAAGAAATATTAAAGCGTTTAAGTAGGAGTAAAAAAAAGTTATAGTATGTGGTGATTTTAATATTGATATACTTTTACAAACACAAACGGCAACACGAATTGTTAATTTGTTTCAGTCATTTAATCTGTATAAACTTTTTAATGAACCCACACGAATTACACCTACTTCTGCAACCTGTATTGATAATATATACTGCGACTGCATCTGTTTAGAGAAAAATATTCTCAATACACTCACTTCGGATCACTGTGGCCAGAAAGTAGTTTTTGAATGGGATTGCTTACCTGAATTTAAAAGAATTAATGTTAGGCCTATAACTAAAAAATGCATTAATAAATTTAGAGATAATATTAATAAAAACCTGCCCGTACTGAATGATCAATCCTGTCATAATAATCCTTGTGAAATGTTTAAAAATCTTTTTAATTTAGTTCATAATGAATTTGAAAAAATATTTAAAGTTAAATCTTTAAATATTACCAAGGATTTACCATTTAGTAAATGGGCGACACCTAGCATACATAGGTGTAGGATCGTTCTTTATGAGTTATATGGTATGAAGCAATATAATAAAGACCCATCTTTTCTTAGATATGTTAGAAATTACTCAAAAACTTTTAAAATTGTTTGTTTTACTGCGAAGCGTTTGTATATCAGAGATAAAATACGCGACTCGGATAATAAAGTTAAAACAGTTTGGTCTATTATTAATGGTGAAATGGGTAAAAGCAAATCAAGTAATACCATAAAACTTTTACATAATGGCATGGTTATTGACAAAAATGCTGATGTTGCGCTTGCTTTTGAAGATTTCTTTAGTAGTGTCCCTGCTAGCATTACTAATAATTTAAACTCGTCTTCAGTACTTGCAGAGACCTTTTTGAGGGACCATGTTGCGGGGTGCAGTACATTATTTCAATTGCGTCACGTAACTGCTAATGATATTGTTACAGCATTTAAGACACTTAATTTAAAAAACACTTGTGATCTTTGGGGAATGTCCGTAAATTTAGTTAATAATATAATAGAAAATATTGCAAACAATTTAGCTTTCATATTTAATAAGTGTTGTGACTATGGTACATTTCCTAATTTACTAAAGCTTAGTAAAGTTATACCTCTATTTAAGAAAGGCGATCAAGAAGACTGTAACAACTATAGACCTATCTCGATTTTACCAACATTAAGTAAGGTATTCGAAAAGTTAATATTAAACCAATTGACTAGTCACTTTGCTTCTAATAATTTGCTGCACACCAAACAGTTTGGTTTCACAAAGGGGCGCTCAACCACAGATGCTGGAGTTGCACTACTAACACATATATATAAGGCATGGGAAAACTCAAAAAATGCTTTGGGGATATTTTGTGACCTCTCCAAGGCATTTTACTGCGTTGAACATTGTACATTATTGCGTAAACTTAATCACTATGGGATTAAAGGACAAGCTCAGAACCTCATAGCCTCATACCTGCATGATAGGATACAAACTGTAGTTGTTAATGGAGAACGTTCTAGCGGTGCGTCAATTAACATTGGTGTTCCACAAGGATCTATTTTAGGACCCTTCTTGTTCTTGGTATATATCAATGATCTACCTTATTATTTACAGGATAGGTGTGAAATAGTTCTGTTTGCAGATGATACCTCATTAATATTCAATGTGGATAGGCATGACCCAAATGTTGACGAAGTGAACAGTACTCTTTTACACATATCCGACTGGTTTACTGCTAATAATTTATTATTAAATGCCAAAAAAACAACTTGTGTTGAATTTTTACTACCTAACGTTAAAAAGTTGAGCAGAAATATTACCTTGAACGGGGAGGTATTACACCCTACAGAATCGACTGTATTTCTTGGGTTAACATTGGACGAGAAACTACAGTGGGGAGCCCATGTCAACACCGCTGCAGGTAAGCTCAGTTCAGCAGCATATGCAGTCCGAAAGGTAAGGCATCTCACCGATGAAGATACAGCTAGATTGGTTTATTTCAGCTACTTTCATAGTATTATGTCCTATGGAATTCTACTATGGGGCAGGGCAGCAGATATAGAAACTATATTTATCTTACAGAAAAGAGCCATTCGCTCTATATATAATTTACGTGCTCGGGACTCACTAAGAGATCTCTTTAAGAATACTGGTATCCTTACTGTACCATCACAGTATATATTTAATAATATTTTGCATGTACACAAAAATGCCGACGTACACACAAGAGTAGGAGATAGACACTGTTATGGCACAAGGAACAGAAATAGAATTGAAATGCCATTTTTCCGATTAGCTAAAGTTAAAAATTCATTTATGGGTCAAGGTATACGCTTTTACAATAGAATTCCTCATAATATTAAAGAGTTTGGTAGTGCTAAATTTAAAACTTATGTAAAAAATATATTAGTTCAGAGAGCCTATTATAGCATTAAGGAATATATGGAAGATGAAAATCCATGGAGGGTTGTCGCGTAAGAACCACAGGACAGTTCTTTGGCATATTATGATATATTATGTAGTTAGATTTAAGTTACAGATTATGTAATATTGACAATATGATTTTAAAAGAGCAACTATGGAGTTTCTTGCCGGTTCTTCTCCATAGATACTGCTTTCCGAATCGGTGGTAAATGTTAAAAATACTTATGTAATGACGATTCGAAAGTGCTACTAAAAGTAGTCTAATTGAATAAATAAATGTTTGAGTTTGAGTTAAGAATGCCGTACAAAAATATATGACCAAAATTTACCGAGTCTACCTGTACTTTTCAATTCTCATCTGCACTCAGTTGGACAGCTTACAAGTGACGGCATAGTGATGAATCTTATTATTTTTTGCTCTGCTATCGTTCTAGATATGTGCCCTGGTGGTTCATTTGACCCATATTTTTGTCCTATGCGGGCTTGTAGTCTATTGAGCTTTATGAAAATAATAACACTAATGACTAAACAAATCAAAAATGTTTGCCAAAATATGTCTCACTTCTGAGCGCTGTAACTTTAGCTAAGCTTTAGCTATTGACGTAATGAAAAAATGTTGTATGTAAAAGTTGTTCCTCGAAAAACAATCTACAAAAACAGTCTAATATCATTTCTTCGTAAAATGATAAAAAAAAGTTTTATTGAAAAATATAAATAGCTCTAATTTCTGAACATTTTCGCTTATAACTTTTTTATTTATAGTTCTACGACAAAAAGTTACTGAATCAAAGTTGTAGAGAATTTAATTTGCAGCAAATAATGTTAAGATTGCTATATTATCAGATAAATAGTATAAGGGATATATCGTTAAAACCATTTCGACCGCTATTTTCAAGATGGCGCCCATGGGACAAGGGTGGCGACCCCACAAACTTGGTTTTAGCTTCACATTGACCCCCCCCTACACATCAAAAAAATAAAATTGCGTCCTCTAAAAAACGCAAGGTCAGGCCTTATTCCTAAAAAATGTAACATTTCAATGGACAAATTCTTTTTTTGCTATTGACTTGATTGGACTAATATTTTATCTAAGATCGAATAGCCTGTACCATCTGACATTTGACAATAGCTAGCAACTTTTAGTATCATTGACTTTTTACAGATGGCGCTAAAATGAAATTTTTATTTTCTGCTTCTGTTCCATTAATTACTTTTTATGTTGATTTCATTATTTATATTTACATGGTTATTATATTAAATAAACAAAAATATGGATTTCATATTAATATTTTTTCACAAACTTTTAATTCAATGTTGTGCGCACACTTATTTTGTCTATGAAAAAAGAAAAGAAACGTCTAGTCCATGGATTCATTTTTGACAGTTTGCTCTGGGGCTTCTGTCGCGTTCAGTGGTTCAATTGGTGTTACGGTATATGAATGGATTTATTTCGCTATATGAAGTGTTTTTATGAAGTTGTGAATGATAATTGTCGAAATTATCGCCTTTCCTCTATCTAAAATTAGTGGTGTGATTATTAGTGAATAAAAAGGTTGAGTTGATTAGAAATAACGTGCGTAAGTGGACAAAATTGTGTTATATTATTTCAACTTCGCCGGCTTGTTGTGGTGAGTACAATCGATATTTACCCCCTTTTTTGTTGATTGTTTAGATAATTTCTTATTTAATATGCAGATAAATGTACGTTAATTCATATATAAACTCGTCTGTAGTTACGGGTCAAACGTAAACACAAAGGAAAATCAAAATGTATATTGTTTATTGCACGGTTAGTATCCTTCATTTCTAGCTAAGTACTTACCGTGTTCTTATTGCATTGTTATTATTACTACAAACTTGATTGACGCTCAATAATAATAAATTTTATCGTGGTTTTTGCATGTGATTATGTTGTATTTCATTCAAATATTGATAATAAACGGCCGTTTTTGTACGTAATGTTGATATCATCGACTGCGTGTTCCCTTTTCAAATATTCTAACTAGGTTTAACAGCAAAGTGGATTTAAATTTGTTCTAATTTCAAATTTCGTTATCTAAATTTAAATTTACCTCCTGATTAAATATTTATATTTTTGTATTATAAAAAAATAATTATTAGTTAATTAAGTTGTATAAATTTCTACAATAAGTCATATTGTGATTATAGAACTTTTTTCACAAACATAAATTATAATTAAACAGTTAAAAAGAGGACTCCTACTTATTATATTTAGTAGAACAAACTAAAACATAATTCAATAATTACAACAAAGAGAGTATAAAACCTAAATTGCTATTACCTACCTACAAAATAATTCAAAATATTTGTGCTATAAGAAGGTATTAGTTAGTTCTTTAAAGAAACGAATCTTCAATGGCGGCGCTTATCATTCCCTCTCGCTCACACACGGCCGTACGGTATGCAAAAAAAAAATGGAAAAATAAAATCACTAAAATGTATTTGATTTTCCCTATAATAGTTTTTATCATAAATTTACAATGTCAATTATGCATTTGCGAAAGTAAATAATGTTTTATTGGAATTTGACAAAATATGTTCTTTGGGTAAAGTTGTTCAGTTTTATGGGCTTATTACAAGTATTATGGGGATTTTATTACATTCTGTATACGTAAATATGATAATTCATATAAATACACAAATACAATAACAAAAAAGTTTGTCAACAAACAATTTGAAATAATTAATAAAATAATTATCAATTTACGTTATTTTTATTTTCTTTTTTGATGATCCTACCATCTGTCAAAGTCAGCTTTGGCCGCCATTGAAGATTCGTTTCTTTATTGAACTGACTAATATATAATATTTCTTTTTTCTGTTTCTAAAAAGCTCCTATATAAAATATTTACAGATCTGTATTGTACAATATACTTGAAAGTAACATAAAATATTATAAATATAATAAAATTTTTATTATTTTTCATTAGAAATTCAATTTAACAAAATATAAGTTATACTTTGAAATATTGTTTCATGATGGAACCACTATTACAATATTATTTCCTAAATATTGTAATACTGTGATGGAACTGCTTAATATGTGTCTTATACTGATTTATAATCATCTAGTTGTATACTTATTACTTTAAGTACTAAAATATCTAATTCAATATACAATTTTCCACAAACGGAAAGTCACACATAAACTTAATATGAAACGCACACAAACAGTAAAATAAACTATGAGATCATAGTTGACCTTTTAAATTTGCATGATTACGCCACAGTCAATTTTGTTGTAGCTTTTTATTAATTAACTGCAAGAGCCAAAAGTAAATTAAAATATAAATGGTTGTTAAAAATGAGAACAAATTTTATTCCGTTTTACGTTTTAGATTCAAAATATGAGAGTTGCTTCAGAAAGTATGAAATTGTACAAAGTGAGTCGTTTTAAAGTTTATTGCGTTTATGTAATGCTGACCGTATTCCTGAAGTGACGTAATTTGTTTAAGTCTTTTTAAATAAAGTAAAATGTTAAGTTTTTTCGATATTGAAATTATTTTTAAATATAATTTTATGTAAGAGCTTATAATTAATGAATAATAAAAACAAAAAGTTCATTTATTTGCCTTCACAACTTAAACTATTACAAAGGAACTAAATATGTAAACGTGTAGCATTTTCGTTGTGGAGGACTAGTGTCTGAAATAGGTTTGTGAAAGAACTGTAGTACAGATCACTAGCCCCCCTCGCGGATAGCACTAACTACTAAAAATACATTTAAACTTTAAAGTTTCAATAATCAAACAACAATAAGAAGAGATAAGTACACATATTGCATTCCAGTATGCACTGTAATTTATGTTTGTGGTTTTCCAATTGGTGCTTATAAATAGCCATTGTGTATATTTTCTTATTTTTGTATAAGTAACATTGTAAACGTTAGAATGTGTGAAAATTACTTATAATATATATATGTGAACTTGAAATAATAATTTAATACCTACCTTCTTTTTAAGCTATTGCATAGCTTCTATCGCGGGCCTTGAGCGCGGGGACCGAATCGAGAAATTCCGTAATGAAAAAACCTCACGCTCCCCACTCCGACGGACACGGAGGTGTGGCTTGATTGCATGCTATGCATTATGCAATAGCTTTAGACAGTGCGCGCACGAGCAACTTTGTCTCCGCAACTATTTTGTCTCGGCAACTATTTTGTCTCTCCACCCATGGGCTAGTATGAAAGTGCGCGCACGTAGCGACGCAACTCCCCATACTAAGAGCGAGCGCGCACGAGCAACTTTGTCTCCGCAACTATTTTGTCTCTCCCATCAATTTGTATGGGGAGTTGCGTCCCTACGTGCGCGCACTTTCATACTAGCCCATGGGTGGGAGAGACAAAATAGTTGCGGAGACAAAAAAGTTGCGGAGACAAAGTTGCTCGTGCGCGCACTGTCTAATTGATGGGAGAGACAAAATAGTTGCGGAGACAAAGTTGCTCGTGCGCGCTAGCTCTTACCGCGGCAGTCCCCGAGAGCCACACGTCTTTTTATTGTATGATTAGGGAAGGGCTTGACTACGATCTCGCCTGATGGTAAGCGAGATGTGGCCTAAGATGGAGTGCGCTTCTTATAATATCAAGCGAAAAGTCCTTAATAATCCATTTTTTAACTTTTATAACAGACTAAGACAATGCGCCAGTACCACACTTCAAAATATTCATCATCATACCGTATACGGTACAGTAGGTAAATACGTTTCTTAATACTTAAAGTTACGAATACCCGCAAACAAATGCATCAACATCCATTATAATTGTGAACAATTACGATACCTGCATTGCAGCTAACCAGATGCATTATGACAAAAATGTAGATAAATTGAAGCTAAGAATAACGTCGTACCGCATTCCTCTCTGTTTTGGCGATAAAATGTGGTATTTACGCCCACAGCTTGCTACATCACTTCTTATGTGTATAATTTATTAATTTAAACTCCATATTCGGTTTTATTTGATAGTTTTCCATTTCGTTTGCAAAGTTTTAGGTAACGCGCTGTGTGTAAAGTTATAATTATGTTCGAGCTTTCCGACATTGCTATAGAAAAACATAATTTAAATAACTTCCAGTTATGAATCCCTTTTAAGGATTAAAACCACAGAAAGTTTCGGTTCTCGATCGAGGATCTTCCTTTTGTAATATAACTTTTCCATTTTCCTCTTTCTATTAGAAAATCCATCAAAGAGCATAAATTGTCGTTATACCTACATTATTATCTAAAAAAGGACCACCGTTTTGTTTTATTTATACATTCTTACTTATTCGAGAAAAATAACATTATTATTCCATGATATTACAGAAAGTTATTAGTAAATTTCCAAAATACAATCTAATAGTGAAATATCAATCAGTAATATTTTATAGAAAGCAGGAAATCATACAGTTACAAACATATTATACATGGTGTCCCACTGTTGGTATACTAAGCTCAAAGGAGGTTATAGTTTTGCATACGCTGACTACGTAAAAAATACTTATAAAATTCCAGACGCAGTTTTTTTTTCAAATAGATGAATTCTTAAAACTCTATGTGTACACCCATAACAAGCAACCCGCCCAGATTTGCTACCAGCATGTGACCTATCGTTTAAGATTATGTTTTCATAGACAAAATGCTCACATTAGCGAAGCGGTATATGCCGGTTACGCGAAGCTAGACAAGAAAACATGGATTTTCAGGAAAATATAGCAAAAAATTTTTTACGTAATTTTGTTGTTTAAGTATTTTTTACGTAATCAATGTATGCAAGACTACAAGTCCCTTCGCGCTTAGTATACCAATAGTGGGACACCCTGTATAATATATTCAATACAAAAACCCTCGCCGGAACACCATGTAGGTACGACGTATCTCTTCACACGATTATTGAATCATTTCTCCACCTTATCGAAAACGATTTTCACCTAATTATGACATTTATAGTGTAGAAAACTGCTCTCTAAAGCCAGCCTTGTACGAGCACTGACCGGTGCAATGCCCTAGCGAGGTTTGAGGCGCGCTCCACATGCGAACCGTGGAGAAACAATGATTCTCCCATCTGGAATTAAATCTGTGACGTCATCGGTTTTATCGTTTTATATAGGGTGTTCTCCATGGGAAGGCTAGCACGGCCGCTTTGTGTTTCCAGAAATGTTATTATATTTAATTGATAATGAATGCAGTGGGAACGTAAGTTGCAGCAACGATATGCATGTCATTTTCTGTGTCTTTTTATTAGATAAGATTGGTTTTCAAAAATATTGAATAGAATACAGATTTTAATCATAGATAGTAGCAGTAGTGCATGTTTCGTCTTCAAAAACGGATGAACCTATTAATTGTGGTGTACGGTAAACTTGTTAAGTGATGTCAGTGAATTTCCTCTAATGGAATTGAAAATACATCGCTAACTTATACTCGGTTATAGTTTAGGAACAATTCAATCAGTGGTGATTGTAATATCACTGGGATAATGTGTGAGAACAATAGGCATAATAATCGCTAGAACATCGGCGCTTTAACTAACTTTATTTACTTGAATCTAAACTTCTATATGCTTCTATATTAATATTATTAGGAGGAAAGTTTTTTGTGTTGATAATCTTAATACTATCTCGCCGGTTCCTTCCCCAGGAGCCGTGGGTATCTATGCAAGATTTCCCCACTTAAAAAAACACGGTGGGTACGTAGTGGAATAATTGAATATTGGAATCCTTTTTATTTTCATTTGTTTAGTTTATTGGGGAATGTAGATTATACTGAAATGTTGTCAATCTTTATCTCAATTTTTTTATTGATAAGATAATATATAATATAGCGTAGGCATATCAGCGGTTAAAATGGTAAAGCCTCTGACTTCAAAACCCTAAAAAACCCTCATAGACTATAATAAAGATATTACGGATTATGTTTTGTTCTAGGATTACCTACCTTTATAACTATTAACTATTATTTATTGTTTTATTAATAGCTTAAAAACAATATAAGTGTATTATTATTTATAATGGACAATAGATTACAATATAATGATGTTACGTAAATAATGAATATTTGAATGAATTATCACGTGTGTAATCTTATCATAATAAAAAGTTACTTTTTATGTATTTTTGTACGCTTTCTATATTTTATCTATGATAACACAATTTATATGTAATCCGATAATATATTATAAGAGGCCTTTCACAATTCTGTTGTATTAAATAATTTCATTTATAAATTCATGTATTAGGTATGTGGTATATAACAGCGTGATATAAAATAGTTCCATTATTGTATACTAGATTTCCGCCCGCGGCTTCGCCCGCGTTTTCAAAGGAAAACCCGCATAGTTCCCGTTCCCGTGGGATTTCCGGGATTAAACCTATCCTATGTGTTAATCCAAGTTACCCTCTATATGTGTGCTAAATTTCATTGTAATCGGTTCAGTAGTTTTTACGTGAAAGAGTAACAAACATCCATACATCCATACAAACTTTCGCCTTTATAATAGTATTAAGACTACGTTGCGTGACTATTGTAAATCACAGAATTTTAGTAAGTAGATATTGTCATTAGAACAAATTATTCTATAAATACTATGTAGTGAAGATTCTGTTTTATTTCTATGTGTGTAGTTTACAAACATTAACTAAACAAAAACAAATATAATGCACCAATTAACTCGTCATTTAAATCATGTACAAGAACATGAAGTTATTATGGATATTCTGTAACATGTTCTAACAAACATGTTAAACAACTCAATGTATAAATCGTGTTTAGCATTTAATTTCTACACGTATATTGTTTGATTCATCAAAGGTTCATCAAAGGGATTTATGATATTAATTAATATGACCGAATTATACGCTTAAACGAGGTGTCGCATTCAGACTCATTTTCGTTTAAATATATGTTGCAGGCAAATTGTAATATATCGCCGTTTACAAACTCTCGGCATTTTGTAATATGCCGAGGATTTACTTTTTCCAAATGTCCACAAAAAGACGGCTGCTAGCTTACGGAGCTCTACTATTCTACTACAATTAAACTTCGAACTCTTTCGGTGTAGTTAAACAAAATATGAACATAACCTACCTAACTAAGGGGGTGGCCCTTATACATACCAAAAAGTTCTGAAACGAATTTTCGGCATAGGATATATTTCAATATGCCGTGCATTTGTAAACGAAATAATACAATTTGCCTGCGACATATATATAAAGAAAGTGTAGGTGTGTTCGTGGGTGCGGAGTTATTAAAATATTAACACATATTAATGTGTGTTTTGATATTATATGCCCAAAACATGAGCATGGAAGGTCATCTTCTCTACAGCTCTAATGGGTATATAATTAGCAGATTATAGCGTAGGTAGAAAACTTATGTAAATTACTTAAAGGTTAACAGAAGTGTACCTTTTTGATAGTTTTGATATGTTATTCGGTTTAAGTTTAGGATGAAAATTGCTGGGCACATTATAGTGAATAATTTTGAAGATATAAGGACCTACCCAGATGGTAATGTTACGAAAAAAAATATGAATCTAGTTGCACCTTTTACAGTAGCTATAGTACCCTTTATTCCATTAATTCGCTTGCAGTTATATATTTTGCGTAATAATGTATTTAAACCTATGTAACTTGTAAGCATTAAAATTATTTTCATCAACTAGAGTTTAGATTTACCTCATATTATAAAAATTACCTAACCATTTAGGTACTGAATATTAAAAAATCGGATTGCTAAGACATAATGTTCTCGTGTATAAACTATACCTACAGCATGTGATGAAATATTATGAACACATCCTAAATGCAGTAATCAGTCATATTATGATAGAAATACAATATAGCTTACTTGCTACTGCGCAATAGAATTTATTTCATAGTTTATTATTATTACATACATTCTACGGAATTTTAACGTCTTTTTACTAACCTCACCATATTTATTGTGTCTAGACATATCTGGTTATTTATTGTGTATAGGAAGGCCATTTAATAAATATTAAATTGGTTTCAGGCGTAGAGCCAAGTTATATTTTGTAAAAGGGTGGCTAAAGGAAATATTGTGTAAAATCATTTACAGATTTTGTAAATTTTCTATGAAATCCAAACTTTATAGAATGGTGGCATTTCCAATGGGCATTTCTCGTTGTTTCCTTGTATTTTGTGAGGTTAATGACCTGAATATTTTCATAGATTAAGTATTTTTCATAAAATAAACGTGTGCTTTGCTTTAACTTTTAATCTAATTTCATCTAGCAGCTAATAATTGCATTATTATTACCTGCTATAGATGTTATAGTAGTTATAGTTGAAAAACTTACTCATTACCTACCGAGTCTACTAGTATTAAATCATTCCTACATATACCTATGCAACAAAATTAACTTAATTACACGTATCAATAGTATTTAATAACACGTATATTTCGAGCATCAACGTTACTTTGTACATGCTAAATGTATAAAATGAAATATGTACACATACAAGTAGATACAATATATTAAGTGAAACATCGCACGCATGTCATGCAAAAACGAAGCCAGCACGAGCGTTTAATAAAAGTTCTAATATTGTGCACACGTGCTGTTCACTCCGCATAATACTCACATATTTATACACTGAATAATATATTAAAGACCGCCTCCTTGGTACAGTGGTTGACGCGTGAGCGTAGAACCGAGGGGTCCTGGGTTCGATTCCCGGTGGAGACGAATAAAAAAAAAGTCTCGGTCTGGCAGGACACAGGAGGCTGATCATCTACTTGTCCCCAAAAGAAAAATCGATCAGTGAAACAGATGTATGCATAATGCATCTGCCCCTTACCCCACTTGGGGACATAGGACTTCACTTTTTTTTTAATATATTAAAATACTACATTATATATCTATCTTTTATACACGTATTTCACCAGAAGTCGAGTTCATACATAAACTATTCAACGTAGTATCTCCATGTTACATAACGGTATTTATTTGTGAAAACAGAACATGAATGAAATATAAATGAACGTTAGAATATTTAAGTGGTTAATTCATACAATTAAAATGGAAGAAAGTAAAGCGCGAAAGAAGTTCTCGTTCTCGTTGCGCTCTTCGAAGAAATCTCATTTATATTTAAGCTGTTGTTGCCGTAAATAAATTATTTAAATTGGTCTTATCTACAGTTCTCTTGAGGGGGGAAAGTATTGTAAGAGATATGGTTCTTTATTTATGCACTGCACTGGCTTAAAATGGCAACATTGGGGCTTTCAAGAAGGGTAATATTAAAACAAATGAATAAAATTATGTACATTTTTATGCATCGTTTATCATCGAGATGAGTATTTTTTACCCCTTTTCTTCATGGTTCAATACTTGATCTTGACACGCGTGGCATTGAGCAAATTGCATCTACTATTGACCGTGACCTGGCTGAACAAATTTAGATTCAGGTAAGTAATGGTTCTATATATATAAGAAATATAATGTCTATTCATTTCTACAAGTAGGTAAACTCTCGACCACAGATTAGGTTCTAAACAAGTAAATAGTTATGCCGCGGCTTCCACCTAGTTAGGGAAATTAATATCTTCTGTTCATAAAATTATACAAATTATGCGCCTAATTATGGTAATGTCTTTATGACCTGAAGTTAAACAAAGTCGTAAAGAAAGTACGTATAAGTAGTCGAATCAAAACAATACAAATGTGGCCTGAGAGAAATGGACACATTATAACTGTCCCGCCACGCTTCGCCTGCCTCGCGAAGAAGCGTGTAATTAAATATGGTAATATAGTTTATGAACCTCTTTAATCGATGATAAGCTTCAGTAAAAAATTAAATAGCTTTTAACGCGATTGTTGATTATAAACAGAGTTAATTTGAGTTATTGCAATGGAATAAAGATGGACTCGTTGTTCTGATCATTAAAGTAAGAAAATATTAAATGGATATTTACTTCGTAGACTTCTTGTTGATAGAAAATAAGATTTTGATATTTAAATTCATTCGACATAGATACTGAGTACTTTTAATACCTTTACAAAAATAAAAACACTCACGAATTTGAAATGTAATTTTATAAGAAAGAAAAAAGAAAATAAGTCTCAGTGAGATCTCTATACAAACAGTGAGTTGTAATATTTTAAGAAATAAGTAAATTAAATTCGCTCGTTGTACGTGCCGTTGTCACGGGAAGGTATCACAATATGTTTGATTATTATTGGACTGGTGTTTCGAAAAATTCTCGAGCTTCTTTCCTCTTTCATATAAGGCATGTAACTATATGACTATCTGAGTTTACTCATACTAGAGCTACACATAATTCAAAACAGTGGTTTTCCCAAAATATCAAGTTTTTGTATACATTACCATACACAATATGTGGTCTTTAATGTTTACCTATACGGGTATAACAGCTATCTAACAGCGCTAATGGTTACCTTGTATAAACAGATTTTACTACATTTTGTTTATAATGGCCACGTTTTAATTAAAACTATCTTTATCTTAATGAACACGGGAACTGACAGTGGCAAGGATATTGTAATTTTTATTTTAATTAATGACTGCATTTATGGTAAGGAAGTTGCAGTTAAACTTAGTTTATAAACTGATGGTATCTTGCGAGAGGTTAGGAAGTTCAAGTTTTTAATATTTATTGAAAATTAATTTAATACTTATATAACTATAATATTATTAATAAATATTTGTATTTTAGATATAACCATATACCTAACTACATATACAGTATGACCTACAATAATATCTTACATATGCAATAATACTTATATAAATAGATTAGGAATATAAACAGATATTTCGTAAACATTATCTAGATTAAAGCAAAAGGAGTTGTTGATACACACTAAATTATTAAACGTATGTTTGCTTAAAACAAAATTAAATAAACACGATAATTAACCTCATACACAAGATCAATATGACAATAGAATCGGCACAATCAAGATAACATAACCCCTTGTAATATTCACATCTGCGAACGTGGTCGAACGGTGAAACAATATCCATCCACACATGATCTCTGGCAAACGCTTACCTACATAGACCCGCTTTGAGAACGTGTGGGGTTAGAGGGATCAAGTTAAAATGGTTCAGGTGCAACGCATGACCAATTGAATTAGAGCCGCACGTAGCGTAGGCACTCTTCGGCTTCTGAGTCAGAGCAGGGGTCAAGTTAACTGGTCGGTAATGTCATACAAACAGTAAATGCGGTAATGATTGTTGCGTCATCGTTTATTCAATTGTTCGATGGTTGCATGTTGTTGATGTTTGAGACGCAGGTCAATACTTTGGTTGTAAACATGCATGTGTTTTGTTAGCTGATTTAACTTTGATTGGAGGAAATCGAACAAGAAAAACACTTTTGTTTAAAGCTTCTATATTATTTGGACGATAAACACTGAAATGTTCTATTGGTAAGTGATAGACGGTCATTGAAAACTCCAAAATAATAATTACGCATGTTTCAATGTCTTTGTCTTTTAAGTAAATACAGTTCCCGCGATGGATAAGATAATGTAATTGCCTTGGTATATAAGTTTTAAGAACCTCTAACCGATGTCAATGCAAAATAGACGACGAATATTCTAGCGAAACAAACAATGAAAATGATTTTAACCCAGTACAAAGCCTGTTACGTAATGAAAATGAATCTCCAGAAGAAAATTGATATCTCCATTGAAAGTAACAGTAGTTTATAACTCAGGATAATCATATAAGGTAATAAAAGTATATCCATGAGCCAAGAAGTCCGTCAGAGGACAGACGTAAGTAATTGGAAAACTTTCAGGCCATGGAGCCGTGCACTAAAAGTTTGTAAAAGTTTAAAGTAAATTACGAATAAGTTACTTAATAAGTATAGCATATCTTGCAGCTAAGGGCAAATGAAGTTTTTTTTAATCTGATGTAGATATTGATGTGTAATGTTTCAGAGACAAAATTTAGTTTAAAAATTTAAGTGAAATTTTTAACGACATTTTATGATCGTCTTAATCTATTTTTTAGCTGCTTTGTTTAAAAATGATTGTTTAGTATCTATTATATGTCAGCAACGTAGCTTTCGTTATATAAAGTCTGAACACAGAGGAACTAGAAATAAACATAGTTTGCAAAACAAGTTATGTCATACGCAATAAGCGAGACCGAAATTCATCGTTATATTTTGGGTCGTCAGCTTTTATACACGGAGAAGTTTGACGAATGCTCTACATGTACCAATTGTGTTTCAATTTCATTTGAGTGTATTCGAGTTTCGTCCAGATGCAAACTACAGTTTTATTTATTGATTTTCAGATAGATAGGTGACCAGTCTGATGCATCTTCTCTAGCGAAGAGTATTACTTCCACTAACGAATATATGCGAATTTTCTCTGGCGATTTCTATCCTCTCAGCGATATTTGTTTAAATAGTTCCCGAGTTTTACTATGTACTGTATTATAAGACGCCTAAAACGAAATTGTTAACATCTCATAAAGTACCGTAATCATCTCAGTAAGTATAGTAATATGCTAAATCGTTGTCATCAAAGAGAGTATAAGTATCTGGATTGTCCGAAATTTGTAGCAAATTTATTGATTTTACTATGCAAAACTCGAAACAGATAAAAAAAGGAAAAAATGCAGTCACGTTATTTTTTGTGTCAACCCTAGGCGTAGGTCAAGTTGCCACGCAGCGGTCAATGGCAACTTGACCTAACCTGAGGCATCAATGCCCAAGCAAATATTTCGACAGATGAGCCTAAAGTTGGATAGTTCCCACTGTAAAATCAATCTCTAGGGTTTATTACACAACATATCAAAACTGTACTCACCTGAGATGTGCAGTTTAAGCTCTACAAACATAATAATACTGACACCGGCAAAAGATCCTTAGTCACAGTCACACTTCGATACGTTATATTGCGAGAACTAACAGCGTTACCGCTTTAAAATTAAAATATGTTGCCAATTAATATTTTAAAAACCTACCAACATCGATACGTTAGGTCAATTTGCTTTCAATTCTACAAAAATTGATATTTTGTTGTTAAACGGAAGGTGTGGTCAAGTTGCCAAGTAAAGGTCAAGTAGCCACATTTGACGGTACTTCGTTTCAGAGCAGCTGCTCATTATTATTTCTAAAAGAAAACATTAGAAGATCAAGTTGGAGTACCTTCACCGCGAAGTCTTAAATTCTTAATGGACGAAGTGTTTACATTAATTTTGCAGCGTCGCAAAAAGTCATTTCGCCAATTTCACAAGTCGGTAATTGTTGACGTAGCGACGCGTTAAATTGGAGCTGGGAAGTTATCAGAAAGTGTACAAGTTTGAGATGGTCTGACGGGTAGATACATAAGGAAAAATGTGAATTGCTACCGAGAAGTCTTGGACTGGGTTGCCTTTTTCTTTCTTTTTTCTGATGAGTTTTTTTGGGATGGTTTGTTTGTTGTTCTGCTTGATTGTTTTGTGAATAAGATGTTCAGCATTTTTTTTATTCTCCTTTTGGGAGTTTATTGAATTGTTGTAAGGTATTGGTGGTACTTTATGTCAACCTTCTTAAACTCTAATTGTAATAGGTTTGTGT
>CAJQZN010038488.1:0-12990 GCA_907164685.1 Colias eurytheme | reverse complement strand
ATAGTGGCGGGAACTCTTTTTCGTCCTCGGAGGACGAGAGAAGCAATGGTTCGTCACTGCCCAAGAGACCGGGAGACGAGAAATTCCGTAAGTACAATCAGACTTGTCATGACATGTCCGGACTCGTGCATAGAATTCCATGCAACACGTGGCATACATTTCAGTACCTATTTGACACAAATACATCAATATTTATATGTAGGTAATTAATAATAAAACACAATGCATGCCTATAGTGAGATCGCTATATTATCATCGGGTTTCTTTATCATACACAGACACATTGGTTACTGTGTCAAGTATTGCTTTTAAGCAGACTTGTGAGATAGCGTTAGGCTACCTAGGTTGAAGGTACTTAGGTATAAGGAATCAACCGTGATCCGCTATGGCTAACGAGCCCCAGCAGCAGGTAGTGAGGTATTTCAATCACTTTTACCATTCAATTGTAACTACCTAAACAAAAGTGAGTACCTACTACTTAGATTTTAGACAGGTACAAAACCAATCTATTACAATATTCTAAAGAGAAGAAATTGTTAATTAACTATTATAATATTATTTCAATATTGATACATGTCACATATAGATTTTACATTACTTAGGATATGATATAGAGTGTATAATATGAGCAACAGTCTCACACAATATTCAGTAGGAGCTACTTATTATTGCAAGTTGAGATTACCTAATTTATCTTACGGTAAATAATTCTTAACATAAAGAGCTTATTTTCATAGTCAATTGATACCAGAATAAGCTTTGGTTCTATGGGTACTTATTTGAATAGTAGTGGAAAATCATAAGAAATAGACATTGCATATTATGAGAAGTACATATGATATACATTATCATAATCAAGGACCCATATTTACCGTATCCCCGAACAGTTGAATGATATCATTCTTGCTTATAATGTTACCGATGATAATGATGTTTATCTAGTTCCTTTCTTACTTAAGTGAAAGAGCTTGCCTTAAAATTAACACTCAGGCGTGATAAAATTTTTATAATATCAAGAGTAAAGTAACCAAAATCTTTGTATTTTTTATTTGTATCTTCTACAAAAATATGTACTGAAAATATGTACAAGGCGTCCTTAGCCATGATTAGCTTAGTATGGTTATGCTGAAAGAACTGAGTGTCCAGAAAGACACAGAAAAATATATGCCATACTTACATTCAGATATGCTTCTGGCAATAAGAGCTGATGGCTCCGCCAGGTTGATATTCAACCTGAGACACCTAAACACCTAGGTATTAACCAGGTAATTTTGATACATATCACAGGTTATAACAGTAATTAAATTTTTTACAAAGCCAGGATTGGCTTGTAAAATTAGACATCATTGGTAACAGTAATGAGATTCTTCCAAGGCCAGGATTGGCTTGTACAATCAGGCATCATTGGCCTATTTTCTGCCTGCATATTGCAGCCATTTCAAATGGTCGCGGAGACCCTACAAGCTAGAGGTGCCCTCTTTCTGTTTTATTTAAGCTATTAAGTTTGGTCTATTGAGACCGTTACCAAATTAACTTCACAGGTCTTGTAGACTGTGAGGATTTTGGAAAAGCTTGATTGGCACTACAGCCACATAAAGTCCATTGCCTTCTGGTTTAGTTGGACAATTATCTTTTGGGTCTACCATGACTAATCCAATTTAACTTCACAGGTCGCGGAGACCATGGAGGTTTTGGTAAAGCCTGATGGGCAGGACTATTCCAATTCAACTTCACAGGTCGCGAAGACCATGGAGATATTGGTAAAGCTTGATTGGCACTCCAATCACAAAAAGGGCCACAGCCCTCTGATTTAGTTAGACTATCAGGATTATTCTAATAATTTAACTTCACAGGTCTCGGAGACCATGGAGATTTTAGTAAAGCCACAGAATGAGCCACAGCCTTCTAGTTAGACAATTATCTTTTTGTCTACAAGGATTGTCCCAGTTAACTTTACAGGTCCCGGAGACCATAGAGATTTTGGGAAAGCAGGTTTGGCACATCAATTACAAAATGTACATTGTAAACCTGAATACTTGTGCCTCATGTGTGATAGTATAGAAATGTCTGTGTTATTGCTAGTCCCAAAAGCTTCAAAGATAGAGCATACTGTGGTAGTCATTAAGAGGACCATGTCTTGCATTAAATAAGAGTTGCAGACAGTTCTAGACATCTAACACTGAGAGGACTGTACAGTTGTCGCCTCCAGGTATTTCTCTAGAGTTTCGCGCACAGCAGACCAAGAGAGAAAGGCTTTCCCTCTACATGCTATACAAGACTTACGAGCTGTGGAAAATACAACATACACAGAAATGTCATAGTCTTTGTAAAAGAACAAGTTTGTCACTTCCTAACTACAGATACCGCGGATGCGGGCTGAGTGGGACATCTGAACAGTACTTACCTGTCAGAGAAATGGAGAGGGAAGCAGGGGACTTGGCCTTAGAATTTCTGACTTATATGTAGTGTACCATAGGTATGCAATAAAAATGCTTCTGAGTAGATTGAAAGGGGCGCACATCCTGTAGCCCAAGCAACCAATCAGACTTTGGTCGCCCACATACAAAGGTTGCTAACTCTCTTAGCCCTCACAACTGAGTAACTGTACCTAGCTGAGAAGTTGAGAATAACTCTTGGCACGCTTCCAGGACGCCTAAATGGCTTTTGATTTAGATTGCCGCTCAAGAAATCTACCTGTACCGGAGTGGCTTCTCCTACCTTGTACAACAGGAAATATATTTCGGAGGCTCCTGATATGGTCCATTCCGCTATCCAAAGAGGTGCTTTAGTGCCAGGGCAAATTTGCCAAAGCCTGCTCCGAATTTTGCGACATCTGCAGTTGTTGATGGAGCTGACGCCTAGGCTGAATATTCCCTTCCAAGGATAATCCTCCAAGTGTACTAGCGCACCTCGCACCCCGGGACCCGGGCAGATACATAGCACCCAAGGGTGGCTTATGGTTAATATAATAAATAATAATAATATACGGGCATTTCTCCGCAACTCGATGTCAAGCGCCTAAAGATAGCTTATGGTTATTGACTATTATGGTTATATATGGTTATTGACCCGGAAGTCAGGTGAGTCAGAGCACTCAGACCATTGGTGAATGGCCTTACCCCCCAACTGCTCGGTCAGAAAAGGGGGGGGGGGGAGAAAAAAGCCCATTGTAGAGCAAAGGAGAAAGAGCAGTTAGGTAGTGGTGCCCCTCCACAGTGCCAACATATGATCCTCCAAGCAGGAGGTGACTTTCATAATGCAAAAAAAAAAAAAAAAGAAAAAAGAATGCATGTAATCTAGTACACAGAGATTCTATTAAGCTAATTAAATTAAATTAATTAATTTTAATTAGCCTAGGTCTATCATAAGCAAGCTGACCCTATTCTCTCAGGAGCTCTTATGCTATTACTGGGGTCAAGCCGAGAAGCTCATGACATGAACATGACTTCTGAAGATCTCAAAATAGAGTTTTTTATCACAGCAAAATAAAATTATAACCTGAACTGAATTTGGATATAAAATGGATACAACAACATATTATCCATCAGGGGTCGGTTGTGAGGACAACCAGACACATAAATATGCCCAGTGACCCATGTGGAAAGGTTGGTTCAAGTAACAAAGAACTGATTTTCAGTCTTAAAAGTAGATAATTGATTCTTATCTATAGAGGGGCGGACCCTTTAAGCTTGCAACACAAACCTTTATGTCTGGCTAGATAAGGTCCTTCAAGATCTTGAAGACAGTAGCAACCCTGTCCAGCAGTAGCTTCAAGAAGGTGGTAAGGGCACCAACCTGTTGAGGCAATGGAAGGACCATACAGTCCTTTATAAAGTTTTACTGTCAATCAGTCAATTTAGCCAGTGCCAGTGAGTCTGGTTTACTTTAAGGTAACCTTAAACTGTTTAATTAATTATTTAATTAATTGTAATTAATTTAAGATCCAAGTAATGATCAATGTGTAACAAACATGCTTAATGCTTAAGGTACAGTTGTGTTAACATTGGTATTATAGTTATTTTATATACAGATGTTATTTACTGTAGTATTTAGCCTTAGAGGCTCCATTGTTTATCCTTGATGACATTGATCTTCCTTTGAGTTATAATTTTTAAAATGTTATTTTTATCTTATTATTTGAACTTTGATTTGTTTCAAAGATACAGAGAAATAATTAATCAGTTCTTAGGTTCTAAGACTTAGTTCATTAGTATTGGCTTATGATTATCTGAGGAGAATAATTTAAAATTTAGAGGATATATGGTTAGTTCTTACATGAAAGAAAAACAATTTTTGTTGTTGCTACATAACCCCCTTGTATTGTTTTAAGAATTTAAAATATAACTTTATTTTACAATACAAGAGGTTCATTTAACATTCTGAAAGGAATGAAATTTAAGTTGTTAATACTCTTAGGTATTACAATATTAACAAGATAATTTATTTTCAACATAGCGTTTGTATGTCTTTCTTCACCAGCAGATATCAAACACATCTTCATCCAACGCTGTGTGTTTTAGAAAGACACATAATATTGTTGTTTTGCATTAAAACAAAACATGTATTATGTGTCGAATAAAACACACAGCGTTGCAGTTTACTGCTTGCTGATGAAGATGCTATGCCGGCAGAGGCAGATGACAGCGCTTCAAAGGTGATGTCAAATTGGTATGACAGATGACATACTAGGGACGCGCTCTTGCTAGTGAGGTGAAAAATCCATCGATATTCGGTAAGGTGACCCTTTTTCATAGAGATATATAGGATTCATAGACAGCTTTCTTCATCCAACGCTGTGTGTTTTATTCGACACATAATACATGTTTTGTTTTAATGCAAAACAACAATATTATGTTGTTACAATACTTTGTTCAGGAATACTTCAATTGCCTTTCATCTTGATTCTAGATTATCTATACTCAAGTAAACGAAACGTTGCAAGTAACAAAACAGTCTAATTTGGTAGAGAGGCGCACGCGCATCATGCACTTGACAGATGAATCATGGCCGCAAGGACATTGCACTCGATTGCGTTGGGAGATGTATATTTTGGATTTGTCTTTGGCAATTTATGTCATGTGATATAACTATAGTGAGTATATTCTATTCTCATTTTATTAACACTAGCTGTGGCCTACGGTTTTACACGCATTGCTCCGCTCCTATTAGTATTAGCTTGATGGTATATAGCCTATAGCTTTCCTTAATAAATGGGCTATCTAACACTGAAATAAATCACACTGAAACACTGAAACGAATCGGATCCGTAGTTCCAGCGATTAGCGCGTTTTAACGCGGTTTACCAAACAAACAAACTTTTCAGTTTTATATTATTAAGTAGAGATGGATGATGGTAATTTCTATATAAGTAGTTTACAACTTTCAACTTCGTCTTTGTATACGCTCCCTTGTTGTTTAGGAAAGAAATTTCGCTCCATCGCTTTATACATTAGCTATAAGTTTATCACACTGTCCAGTGTCCACAAATCTCAATGAAGTTCGCTACAAAGTTTACCAACGCCTTCGGTTCTCCAATAAAAGTCTCGTAAAATCTCTTGCGGAAAATCACGCTTTTACGTCGCTTGCAAGATCCGGCTCGAAGGACCTTTTGTGTGCGGTCGTTATAGTTTTATGTTGGGCGTTTGATTTGTTGGAAACAAGATCATTGTTTTGTCTTACGTGTTTGGAAAACAATTTTACTGTGAATATGCATTTAATTGAAATTGCGAAAGAAGATACAAAGTTCATAGTGGAAGGCGTCATGATTTTTTTTATCTATTTGAAAGAAAAATGTTCTTGCATATTAAAATTACGTCATACTGAAACAAGTTTATGATATAATGCAGACAGTTTTATTCATGCAAGTTTCAATGCCGATAAGTGAAATGTAGCAAGGCTATATGTCAGAAGGAAGGACCTTGAAAAGGACACACAAACAACCATTTTAAGAATGCAAAATAAACATTCCGTATAAAAAAAAAAAAATAATTTGGAAAATCCAAAAGTGCACGCCTCATAATTTTTTTTTAATAAATATTTATTAATTATTATTTTTGTTTATTTAATAACAATTAAACCACATCGAATCAGACCCTGAAAAATGAAAGGGTTCTATTCCTGAGCATACTCAAGCGTAAGAGAAAAAAAAAAGACTCGATTAGTAAAGTATTTCGGTCGCTATCGTGTTAACAAGAAAAAGGATCCGCACATACAGACACACGGACGTCCAAGACAGAACTTTTTTAAACTGTTTTTTAACTAGTTTAAATAACAAAAATGACATCAAAAATATCATGAACGTTAAAAATAGTGTTTTTTCTTAATATGTGTGTGTATGTATTATCTTACAAGTGCAATGTATGATACATAAAGACATTTTAAGTTTGAAAAATCAGATGTTTTGCGCGAAGTGACAGTAGTACCCACCTCAACGCTTCGCTTATGAGGCGTGCAATATGTGCTAAGGCTACGGAGATATGCTTCGATAACTTTTCAACAGTTATTTAGGTATTTCTTTGTTTGTATTTACACACGGAAAGTAAGTTAAGGTTTTTCGTGCGATTTATTGATATCAAGGTGTTAATCGCTTTATCGGCCGCACCGTTAACGTGTGGATGTAATGCGATTATATATTTTTGGTTCAATTGGGTATTATGTTTTTATTGTTATCAATGTAACTATTTTATGTGATTGAATCCTTTTGTTGGAAACGTCGTGTTGTACTTAATTGCCCGGTGATCGATTTAGACCTCACTCTTAACTAAGTTTTTATGCATTTACCTATTATGATTTGACAAATATGTATACGGAAATAGAGATAATATGTTTATGATTGTATGTTTATCATCGGAACACTAAAATATTTAGATTATTTACTTACTGAGTATTAATATATGAATAATAAATTATCTGCTGCGGTTTATTGTCACGTCTATATATATGTATAACACAGTATATTACTGGTATAAAATACAGATATCATCTTACCACTATTTTAATTAGTTATTACTTATTTGCAAACTCAAATATTTATTTATTCAATTAGACTTCTTATAAAAGCACTTTTGAATCGTCATGACATATTTTTAACATTTACCACCGATTCGGAAAGCAGTACCTATCTATGGAAAGGACCGGCAAATACTCCATATTTGCTAGTTTAAAATCATCTCAATATTACAATTTACTTTTACTTATGTAACCACATAATATATCGTAATATGCCAAAGAACAATAAATAATAATCAATGATATCCTACGGAATCCTTTAAATCTTTTCCTAATTACATATTGTGGAAACTAGTCCATCTGAGATTTATTGCGAGAGCGCTATAAAAGATGCATTGTTTGAATGTCTAAACGGGACTAGATTTTCTGATATCGGACCACACGCATGTGTGATTCATTAGGACTCCCAGATGTTTTTCTGTACGTATTTTATGCGTATGGTTTCATCTGTGTATTAAGCGAAGAATGTATCGCTTTTTCTCTTTTATGTTACTTATAACTTTCTGGTGCAATATTTAACGGCGATCAGTAAAGAAGGAATTGAGTGGAAGACTTAAAACCATTTTGACAAACTTTTGCTTTGAAATTAACTTTGTACAATTATTGAAGATCCTGATTCGTAAACTAACAAGTTTAATACGAATTAGGTAATGAACTCTCAAAGGAATTACATATTATAATGTACGTGAACAGATTTGTGCGTGATTATTCTGTACTCTACGCCGCTCAAAATAAATCTATACAGATAATAGATAATAGATATGCTAAACAGTCTCAATAGTTCGTCGTTCGAGTTTAATAGTTTTAGTTAAACTTGGCTGGATTGTAGACTCCAGTGTAGTATCACTAGTGGGTTATGGGAAAACTGCTAACTATCTTTGATGTTGGTTTCGGTTTAAATTGATTTAAGTGTACGAGAATGTTAGTGATAGTTGTTGTGTACCTACTAGTTATGGATGTGTGATGTGTCCTATACATTCATTAAAATATGGTTTTAATGAGTGTGATTTTTTGGTGTTGTTTGCTTTATTTGAATATAGAGATTAATAAACGGAGAACTCATACTTCGTAATAAATGCGATGTCAATATAAAACATAAGATTTCTATATTATTTACTTATAGGTACTTATTAAAATTGTTATTGGTTATAGCTTTAAATGTACTTAATCGAAGAATGTTATAAGCGCACCCAACTTTTCTACCGCCTACAAACTTATGTAGTAATAACACATAACTATCAAACAAGACGAAACTATTCACAATTATTCAAATGCAAGTGATTAGATTTGTTTGTGTTGGGTGTGGCTATAGCTACACGTGTGTGTGTTTGTAAATATATAGAGATAAATGGAACGCCTACATTGAAGTAACGTATATCTCAAATTAACGGTTAAAGTTTTAAGTTCATTGTTTGAGATATGAAATAATACTGCAATGGACGTAAAACGCAATAGATTGAGTATGTTATGTAATTGGCTTTGTGCATTGTATCCGCACAGACCTTATCGACTTATCGTTGCAGTTTGTAATTTTCTGATAACCTACTTGTATTTTTTTGAAATCAAACGAAGAATTAAACAATATATTTGGCTAAAGTTTAAAAGTATTCGCTAAAATGTTCAATTCGAAACCATACGACACGCTTTAGTTTCAAGTGTTCGACAAATATTCGCAGTTTTTCCAACATTGGCAATTCTAGCTTCTTTATAGTTTTACTTAACCCATATAAGTGATATTAATAGTAAATCTCAGTATTCGGAAAGTTTTTAATTCAAAACTATATGCTCAAAATAATATAATAGGTATCTCGGATGAAAAAGAATGAAATTGTCGTCCAATGTTCCAAGTTTTCCGACACAGCTCGCTTACAGTTTTACTAAACACATTTAAGTGATATTAATAACAAGTAATAGGTCATAATCGATATAATGTGCACAAAGTGTGTCAGGGTCGTGATCGTGGGTGGGTTTGAAAATAGTTTCCATTGATATAGGCATGATGGAGTGAATTAGTGACAGTTGAACGCGCTGCTATATCAAAGACAGCGACGAAATAAAAAGCTGTTAGTCCTTTTGTTAAAAGTTATAGAGGTATGAATATGTTAATTATACCTACAATAGAAGGTGAAGTCGGAAGATGTGGAAATCTTTCTATATGTCACTTCAAGTACAAATAGTTTTATAGTTATGGTTATAAAGTTCTTTTCAAGCCACTTGGGAGGTTCTCAATTTTATTCAATTTTTCTTGGGTTTACGTAGCAGAACTTTTGACTAGGTAAATCGAATTTGATGATTCTTTTTTTTATTTAAAAGCAAGAGCCTTCCGTTTGGTACAGTTTTAGTTTCGTCTAGTTCGGACAGTTTGAAGGCGGTCTAGCATTTTGATATAAAACATATTTTTTTATATAAAAGCATCTAATTGAGAGTGCTACTCGTATGCAACTAAATATCAGAACTTTAAATTGAATTATTTACAAATAATTTTTGAACCAAAGCTTTTAACAAATGAAAGTAAATATTAAAAGTAAATATATTATGCTCCTTTAATCTAATTATTTCTATTGTTGACGATAGTTATCTTAAAAACACAAAAGTTAGGATTAAGATAACGGATACGGCAATCTCAAAGAGCTCTTTTGATGTGTACTTAGAGATATACATCGCTTATCAGATGGCGTATAAATAGTACTTTGTAGGCTTATTTAAATATTTAAATGAAGTAAATAAAATAATAAAAGTATGTAGAAATAATCTTGATATACAGGAGTAAATTGAATTGTATTGGTGCCAAAAATCAAATAATTAATAAGCGAGATACACATGTTAAACTAAATACCTATTATCAGATAAAATAATTGTCATACAACAAAATCATTTCTCTTCTTGATAAGTTTTTGGCTATCAATTTTATCTTACTTTGCATAGCGTGCCTTAGGAAATGGATTTATCGAGAAAATAGGGTGTTTTCCACTCAATACCTATAATTTGATGTATTTTCTCAGCTTTGGTTCTCTTGTTTTAATGTCATTAAATATATCATAATGCGCATTATGTATGAACTCGTCCATTATAAAATTATATACACCAGTTACCTCTCATAGTTTATGAGTCAATTTATAGATTGTAATTCAGTATGTTTGTATGTGGGTGCAAAATTATGTTTCCTCTATATGACAGCAAAACTAAAGATTTTGATAAACGAGGTTTATGAAAGTTATACAGAACTGAACATACATGACTTAGAAATGATATGCTGGGCCATTTATAAACTTGTAATCGATATGTTATAGGCAAACTCCGAAGCTCCGGCGCTCCTAGGTTGGACTGGTCAATCCTCAGGTCAGACTGAATGACTTAGTCAAAGCCCAAACAAATGTAAATTTTCGGCCTTTGACTAAACAATTTTCGTCAAACCTGGGAGAGACTAATTTGGTCAGGCAAACGTCAAAACACAATTTTATTAAATCGGGGTTTGACGAGTCAAACTCCGATATAGGTATGAAGTGTCTTATCTTCGTATATTTGGAAGCAATTTATCATTTAAGCAGCTTTCAAGTCTTAAGAACCGCTTAACTATGCCAGTTCTGACACCTGATTGGTCAGCTTACATGATTTTCACTTTTATATTTGAGATGCTTTGAGAGAATGCCGTGTGGCATTAGGCCCGCCTTTTGTACGATGTGCAATAAAGTATAAAATAAATAAATAAATGCTTTGGAATATACGGAGGTTAGTTTGTATAAGATTTAGGGCCTGTTTCACCACCCTCAAGTAAAGTGTCGAGTAGGCTAATCGCCAGTTAAAGTGACCCGTAACTTCAAGTGCGAGTTTCACGACGTCCGAGTAGCACTAATCATAAGATTAACTGACCCGTAACTTACTTGCCACGTCTTCTGCCAATTAGCGTGTTTTACTCGACGGTTAAGTATTGTCTTTTGTCATTTCTTGCATATCACCAACGATTTTTTTGAAATAAACGAATAAAAATGGATTTATTTGATTTAATTGATCATCAGTTGGATGAATTAGAATATTTTTCGACACAACGAATAGCAATATTCGTGTATTTAAATTCCGTGTTGATTATTTTACGGACCTCGATGAAACTGATTTTTTTGCTAGATTTCGTCTATCGAAATATGCAGTTAACCAAGTGCATAACTTTATAAAACATAAAATAGTGCCTACATCGCAAAGGTGAGTGGTATTTTTTATTTATTGAAGTGATTTTACTTATAGATAACCTAGCAAATCATATTAATCCCTCCCATCCCTCAAAGAAAAGTTTGCACTTCTATCTCTTTTAACTTTATCCATAATAATTAAATAGGTAAGTACTTAATATAATAATTTAACAAATTAAAATCACACGCGTATTTCCAACCCTACAGACAATCCACAACAATTAACAAATTAACAATGCATATATGACAGCTGCAATAGTGCAATAACGTTTGACGAGTGACATTAACGTAATATTGAACGAATGTGACGTACGATTTGTTCCGTTACTCATTTAACCAGTAAGTTGTTACTCGGAGCTTATTTTTCGTTTGTGAAATTGACAAAAGATACTCGTAACCTTTACTTGCTGATTAACGTTAATCAAGAAGTAACTAATCAACGCTTTACTTGGAGATGGTGAACGAGGCCCTTAGTATAAAAAAATAACATTTTTAAAATTTTGATTTTTATTGTTTTAATAATTTCTTAAGTAATTAAAATGAAAAATTAATCATTTTTCTGACATGGTGAGGCATTAACTTTAATGTTAATTGTTTTAATAATTTCTTAGGTACCAATTAAAGTGACAAATTAATCATTTTTCTGACATGGTGAGGCATTAATGTTAATTGTTTTAATAATTTCTTAGTTCAGATCAACGTTTGACCGAGAATTGCAGTCGCTTCTAGGATTGACTAGGCCAAAACCGAAACAGAATAATTTACTTTCGACGTTTGACTGAAAAGTTAGGAGCTCCTGGGTTTGACTAAAAATACTTCAGGCAAAGGGCGAAATTGAAATGTATTTCGGGGATTGCCTGATGGCTTTGGCCAAACCTAGGATAAACCAGTCCTTCCGCGAAGAGACTGTGTATCGGACTTTGACTATAACAGATACACGTTGCAGTATCTATAGTTTAATTATTCATCAAAATAGTATACAATGTGTAAAAAGGTAGATTTTTTTTTAAATGAAGAGAATCAGTGCATTGGGACAACTTTGGACATTTACATGCAAAGTTTTACACACCAGCTTCTTTACTTTTTGAGAGAAAATTATAAAAGACGAAGAAAAACTTCCTCTGAAAATTCATGCATTATATTTACCAAGTTAATACTTAATAGTTAGCCTATCGTTCCTAATAATCCTGTTGACTGTCCATAAAACTAGTTTCTTTATTAAAATAATGACTATGAATATATTGTCACGCGACATAGCATACGAGGGTCAGGGGTGTTGACCTTATGGAGAATAAAAGGCTCTTTGATGTAACCAGATAAACTAAATGGATTTATAGTTACATTGGAACTTATAGCCATCTTTAAGAGGGAAGTTTGTGATTTGGCTGTTACGTATCGCGCTATTTCGATCCATTAGAGATTTAGGCTTTAGATACTGTTGAATGATCTTGGAGAAATAAGAAAAAGTTAAGTTAACTGACAAGCTATTGTCGGGTTAATTACAAACAAAAACGTCAGATGAAGAAGACGAACTTCTTGGTGCAGGCTTGTAAGAGAAGCTTAAAAATATGTGTTTACTCTTGTCATTTTAGTATGTTCCATAAGTTTTCTAACACTTTAGTTATGTATTCAATATTCTTTAACATGTACGATTCAGGTACGGGTGTAATTATAATACTTCGTGGCATGTCCTATGGTAACATACCTTTCTAGCAATCTATCTTGAATTTTCATTTTATTTTATCACTGTCACAAGTTTCCAGGATGCTACATGTAGTGTCGTTTATATCTTGATTAA
>CAJQZN010038487.1:634-16091 GCA_907164685.1 Colias eurytheme | reverse complement strand
TTCAATTTTATTATAATATGTATAGATACACTAACACGTGGGTGGAATTATGTATAAATTTTTTCTAATACTTGAATGTTATTGTGGTACATATTTATTTTTCTAATTCTAAAATATTTACAGTTATTCTCAGTTTTTGATTGAATTTTTTAAAACACCAACACGTGGGCGTGATCATGTTATTTATTTTTCAAGTTATTTAAGCTTAACCTCTGTCTTAATATGTATATATTATGTACTATGTGCGTCATTAATTTCTGACTATTTCGAGATTTGGTGCAAAATAAAACAGTGTGTAAATAAAATTAAACAATTGAGTAAAAGTATAATTTCATAGATAACACGTTGAGAAGTTCCCTGTATAAATATATATACACTCACCGGCACGGAATCTTGGCCACTGCAAATTTTTGCGTAAAATAACACTATTTCTTTTCTACTACAAAATTCAATAAAAATTTAATCAAAACTAGTTACTTTAATGTTTTTACTAACTTTTAGTAATAATTGGAAGTTTATAAGAAGTACTACCGCGTAGATATGAATTAAACAAGAATTTACGCTTTTCCTGTGAAATTTAAATGATTTCTTCAAAAATGCACAAAAATTAGAAAGATCGTTTCCATAAAAAAAAATTGAACCTTTTAATATAGGGTGTTTCCTTCTCTTGCCTTTAACACTGTTTGCATCCAGTCTGACATACTCCAGAAGACATTTTTGATGTCCACTTGAGCTATAGTGTACCAAACGGCCCCAGCTGTATTTCTAAGCTCATCTAACATTGGTGCTGGGTTGGAATCGAACTTTATGTTTATTTTAAGCATGTCCCAGATGTGTTCTATTGGATTAAGATCCGGGCTACGAGCTGGCCACTCCAATTTTTCAATAATAACCTCTTGAAGGTACTCTTATAGGCATCGTACGTCACGCGGACGTGCGTTATAGTGTATTAGTAGCAAATTTTCTTCACTGATAAACCTGTAATAGGGCTGAACATGTTCCTGGAGAATTTCCTCGATGTACCTGATCAAATTTAAGCCATTATCTACGATAACTAACTCCGTGCGAGCATCGGAACTTATACCTCCCCATACCATTATTGACCCTCGATGAAATATCGCAGTTTGAGTGTGGTGATGGGTGAAAACCTCTCTTCTCGTCTCCTCTATACTGACTCTTGGCTATCAGAAGCTCGTAAAGTGCCTTAGCAGTCATCTGTGAACACCTCACGAGCGCACTGGCTGTGGGTCCAGTTTTCATGTTCTCGTGCAAAACGAAGACGTGCTTCTCTGTGATGTCTGAGGAGTTCTGGACGGCGTGCTGGTCTGCAAACCTTCAAATTAACTTCCTTCATTAGTCTTCTCACGGATTGCTCACTCACATTTATTATCCTGGTGTTTTAGAGCCGGTGGCGTATCTCAAAAACTGTCAGAAAGCCATTTCTGAATATCTCTTGAACTATAAACGGGTCTTCTCGAGCTGATGTGCACCTCACGCCTTCATTTCCTAGTCTGCACGTGTAGCTGCCAGTCTCCTGGTATCTTCTCCATGCATAGTGCATCGCTCAACGTGGTACGTACTGTACATTAGGTACTTTACATTGCGGCAGTCATTGGTCTAACATTATGATGGCCTGAGCAGGTTGTTCAGATGTTAACGGCACTTTTTATTGTTTGTTATGATCATTGACTATAGTACAACAATAACAATATCTTAAAACGGCATAAACGATATCGAAAAAAGTTTAAAACGAACAATTCGTAACTTCGGCTTAACCGCACAAATCACAAATTTCGAGTAACTCTTAAAAAGTGGTAAAAGATTATTCTCAAACTTAATGATTTCTTACCATAAAATTTAACAAATAATATGTTAACATATCTGCATACAAAAAAAATCGTGAAAAACACTTCAAACTTTTTTATCGGCAAATTTGTAAGTGGCCAAGATTCCGTGCCGGTGAGTGTACATATCTTGTATAAATACATACATAATATGCCTATAGATCTTTACTCAATTGTTTTATTTTATTGATTTTTTACAAATTTTATTTACACACTATTTTATTTTGCACCAAATTTCGAAACAGTCAGAAATTAATGACGCACATATTATATATACGTTTTAATATAGAATATTTTTTATTTTACAACCTTTACAACTTGATCATTAGGAATTTATTACCTCTATTGTTCGAACAAAAATAAGTTACCGACTTTAAGAACGTGCCGACAATGTAAGTACACTATTGTTTCTTAGAAAACATTTTAGGAGTATACGATAATAAATCTATGACTCACGTAAACACGTGTTTGCTCGATTGGTGTCAGGTGTTCAATTATAATTTTATGAATTCAAAATTTATAAGAATAAACCTCAAACTCTCTGTCCAATCAAAATCCGCCTAAGTCGAAATCCTTTATAAGCTGAAAATGGCAGTGGCCGGCGTAAATATTCAAATAGGTAGCGAGGAGCGAAGCGACGAGCATCTTAGGTTAACTTTTGAACTACCGCACGAGCCGAGCGAGCGAAGCGAGCGAGTTGCAGCAGCGGCCGGTGTAAATATTTAAATAGGTAGCGAGGAGCGAAGCAACGAGCATCTTAGGTTAACTTTTGAACTACCGCACGAGCCGAGCGAGCGAAGCGAGCGAGTTGCAGCAGCGGCCGGTGTAAATATTTAAATAGGTAGCGAGGAGCGAAGCGACGAGCATCTTAGGTTAACTTTTGAACTACCGCACGAGCCAAGCGAGCGAAGCGAGCGAGTCGCGGCAGTGGCCGGCGTAAATATTCAAATAGGTAGCGAGGAGCGAAGCGACGAGCATCTTAGGTTAACTTTTGAACTACCGCACGAGCCGAGCGAGCGAAGCGAGCGAGTTGCAGCAGCGGCCGGTGTAAATATTTAAGTAGGTAGCGACGAGCGTGTGACTAACGTATTTCTTTAATATTGTATATAGTAAATTATTTTTTGAAAAATAAGGACATAAAGAAGTTTCACTTCTTACGTGTGTACTCTAGTACACGCACACATTTTTTTATTTTAAGTCAATCTAGACACTATTACAGTTAATCTAACATTGATTCTGTTCATTGGTTACATTTTTAAAAATCTTCGTGTTTTGTGAATTTTCACCATCTTGCGTTCCCACAAAAGGTAAGTTGTTACTTTTATAGGTATAGGATATTAAGCTATTGCATAGCTTCTATCGCGGGCCTTGAGCGCGGGGACCGAATCGAGAAATTCCGTAACGAAAAAACCTCACGCTCCCCACTCCGACGGGCTCGGAGGTGTGGCTTGAAGGCATGCTATGCAATAGCTTTACCGCGGCAGTCCCCGAGTGCCACACGTCTTTTTTTTTTTATTTACAGATTCAATGTTCATAAAATTATATCGCCTTTGGAAGAATTGATGGTTTGATGATGAACATAGTGGCAGCGAGGATGTAGTGGAAATTAGTAATCATCCGCTTCGACAATTTTTGACTGAAGTAATGTCCAACGTATGGTTCAATCATTGGAAGTATCTCGGGTAAATTTGGAGGATATTTTTCAGGAAGGAGAGAAGGGGCAGCCAACCACATATCAAACTTCTACGTTTTAGTACCGAAAAAAAAAAATGTTATTAACAAAGGAAACGTAAATTTTGCACTCACAACTGTACAAGTAATGATTTTTATTCGTACTTTACTGTTATCTGATTATAATATTTATCGTTATGGCTATCGAGATTCGAGGTACAGATCGTACTGGGATCAGTGTACCTACATAATATACTCATGATCCAGGATTGCTTAGGGCATTTTCACACAGAAAAAGAAGTTTTCTTTGATTTGTAGTTGCTTCATTTATTTGTAGGGGCTTGTTATAACTACATAAATATATTCGTATGTAATTAATATTCGACCTATGCGACCAACCCGCGTCCCGACAAGCCCGTAACTGTCTATGCATAACGCACAAACTGTTTATATACGAGTTACCGTGTGAACCTGTGGTGTGAACTTTCTTAGTAGGTACTACACTTGAAATTCGGTAACTCGTAAATTGGCTTGTCGTCGCTACATCATTCCCCCCTTAAAATAAAAAAGGTATACAAGTAAAAAAATCTTACAATAAAATTAAACAATAAACAGATGGGTGTATATAAAATGTCGCTGTATAAGGTTACAAAATGTTTACAATATAAAGTATAAAAAATGTTCACAATATAAATCAATCAATACGTATGACGTATCGTATACAAGTGGTTAACAGTTAACACCTAATTTCGTTAAACTATTTATGTTATTACAAAAACTTGGTTGGTTCTTCTAAGTGGCGTGCGATAATTGTTACACGTCATCTAACACTTAGTAACATTAACATTTCAAATCTCAATACGTTCTTTACACTTGTATCGTTTAATATTACAAAGGCTATTACTATACACTCATAAGCCATAAATCAAAAGTACTTAAATTTCTAAGTAGTAAACATTTCAATCAAAACTCAACACAAACATAAATTTGAAATACCATACTTAAAACGTTAAACAATGAACTCGTTTCAAAATTACTTAAGTTCTATTATTTATTAAATACGATGTGTTGATTACTAAGTATTTATTATACATTTCTATGAAGTCTTATGAATACTTATAATCATCGTAATTCTAATAAATATAAAATAGTTGAAACAATTACAAATACAATACTATTACCTAAATCGTACCGGTAATCGTATAGCTCTTCCACTACGCGTGGTATGTGTATTAGGCAATTCGCTACTTGGAATTTGTAATGGAACCTTAGTATCTGCCCCAGATGTCGTATCACTATCATCATTCAAATAATATGCAGGTTTTAGACGGTCTACAGATATTCTAACTTTCCTGCCAGTCATTTGAATGTAAAATACCTTCTCCTCTCGACTCAACACACGATAAGGACCGTCGTATGTTGGTTGTAAAGGCTTACGTACTGCGTCGTTTCTTACAAAAACATAATCGCACTTTTCTAAATCGGGGTGAATAAATATGTTCCGTCTTCCATTCTGCCTAATAGCTACTGACTGATATTTCCTAATAGAGTCTCGTAATTTACTTACATACTCAAGACTGCTATCTATTTCTAAACTCGATTTTTTATCGTAATAATCACCTGGTAATCGTAAAGTTGTTCCGTGCGTTATTTCTGCTGCGCTTATGCCGGTATCACTTCTTACTGCTGTTCTAAGTCCTAGCAACACAGTTGGTAATTCCGTAACCCAAGATGATGATATATTGCATAAACGAGACGTTAATGCCGCTTTAAGCGACCTATGCCAACGCTCTACCGCCCCGTTACTCTGTGGGTGGTAAGGTGTCGTACGCAACTTATTAATACCTAATAACTTCATTAGTGTAGCAAATAATTGACTTTCGAATTGGCGTCCTTGATCGCTTGTTAGCTTTTTCGGACAACCAAAACGAGAGATCCATCCTTCATATATTACACGCGAAATCGTTTCAGCAGTTATATCTTTCGTAGGAAAACATTCTGGCCATCGCGTCCCCCTGTCACTATGGTTAGGCAATACGTCCTAAAACCTTCGGGTGAAGTGGGTAAAGGTCCAATTAAATCAACATGAATATGTTCAAACCTATCGCACTGCAGAAACGATCCTAAACCTGACATTGTATGTCGATTAAACTTCGATCGTTGACATTCAATGCATGTTTTAGCACATTGACCAACGTGACGATTCATATTTGGCCAATAAAAACGATTTTGAATCAATTTGCGTGTAGTCCTTATTCCGGGATGACATAAATTATGTACACTATCAAAAGCAATACGTCGAAATTTATCAGTCAAGTAGGGTCTAATTTTATCATTATCTAAATTACAATAAATAAATGTACCGCTTTCAGGTAACATAATTTTCTTTAACCTATTAGAAACGTCTTTCGAATTAGATAATTGTAACAAATAAGAATCCTTTTGTTGATTCTTAGCAAGTTCCGCGTAATCTATTACAGTGGGACAACTTATTGTTGCGACTCGTGATAACGAATCTGCAACGACATTATCTTGCCCACTTACGTGTCTCAAATCCGTGGTGAACTCACAAATGAATATCAAGTGTCGTGTACGTTTGGGTAACTCTTTCTCGCTATTTACTTTAGAAAACGCGTAAATTAACGGTTTGTTATCCGTATACACCGTTAACTGTCGTCCTTCGACCATATTCCGAAAATGACGAATAGCCAAGTAAATTGCTAATAACTCCCTATCATACGTACTATACTTGCGTTCAATCTTAGATAGATTCTTAGAAAAATAACCTACATGAGTATCCGATGCGTCCGTCATAAGTGCGAGCGATGCATCGGCCCTAGGGTGCTAAAAAATCTGCACCTTATAAACAAAAACATGGTTGTGTTACCTCGGCGATAAAAAATGACATACGGTCGCCGTAAACTAAGATCTAAAGTTATTAACTTAGTACCAAATGTCTTAATTACACTACCGTTTGCCGCGTAAGGTTTATAATCACTACACAGTACACTCACTCGCGGATCGGTTATTTTTCGACACTGGTAAAATTAAAACATTTTTTGGTCGGCTCTCCTGCTGCTTCTGCCACGCACAAGGTTGAATGTACTTGCTGGCGTTATGCTTAAAGCAGTAATGAAAAAACATAACCAATTTGGTTTTCTCTGTTTTGAGCTTCCTGCACGATTGCGACTTTGCGATGCGGAACGATGCGTGCTATTTCCATACCTTCGACCGCTAAACGATTTGCCTCTCGAGCCTGCACATTCCAGCTGGTTTATCCGCTGCTTTAGTTGTGCTAACTGCTCGAGAAGGTTTAACTGTACCGACGAAACTGCTCTAACTGGAACTGCCGGATTCATTTTTTATTGTTAACAAATGATATCTATGCAATTCACTATAATAATGTTCACTTTTCGTCGGGAGTCACCAATGTAGGGGCTTGTTATATGCGGGTGTAATAAAAGATGAATAACTAGGCACAGGTTATATTTCGTTAACTACATATATTTATCCGTATGTAATTAATATTCAACCTAATGCGACCCACCCGCGTCCCGACAAGCCCGTGACTGTCTATGCATAACGCACAAACTGTTTATATACGAGTTACCGTGTGAACCTGTGGTGTGAACTTTCTTAGTAGGTACTACACTTGAAATTCGGTAACTCGTAAATTGGCTTGTCGTCGCTACATATTTATTTATAATAATATTACATAACTATGTTTTATATTTGCCCATTTTCATTATATTTTATAAATAAAATGGATTCAACATAAGTTTGTGTGTATCATTCCTCTATTAATAACCTGTAGACATAATATTTTCCGAGCGCCCATTAAAGGTGCGGTCCTGAAATGATAAAAAAAATAATGTATACTTTTGCCTAATATAAAACCTCCTTTTTAGATAAAAACAACAAAAACAACTTATTTATTAAAATTTAGTATCTTGGGAACTTGGGAAGATATGGGTTAATAGATATAAGAAATTATGTAACGATTTTATACGAAAACAGTATATTTATTAGGCAAACTTATCACTTCGTAGTGATCTCTTCCAGGCAACTGCGGCAAAAGATAATTATCAGCTCAATAAAATTGAATAGTATGTTGATAGTTATTCTTTAAATTCATAATATATTGTATTGTGCTGTATTATTTCTTCTATAAACACAGAGCTTGCAGCGCTTCTACCAATAATTAATGTAACTATTTTACGATATGATCAAATAATTTTGATCATTTCATGAAAAAACCGCGCGTTTAGTTGGCCATATCGAGAAACGATTTCATATCATTGATCTGCTCAAACCACATCATGATGTGGCCAATAGACATTCGATCATTTCATGAAATGCGACCATTTCACGAAATGATCGATCATATCATGAAATGAGCAAATCTACGATATGGCCACGACAGATATATAAGCAAACGTGATTGTTGTCGCAACGAGTTCCGCGACGGTGGACGAGCCGAACGCACGCCCGTTACCAGAGAAATAAGTAGAGGTCTTTCAATTGAGGCAATCATCTCGTTGAGCGTAAACAAATCAGTGAGTATACTTCCATGCACGTAACAATAATAACTTTCAGTAGCCGGTAAATCGTTATACTTTTATTTATTTATTTATTTTAGAATTTCCGACAGAGGATACAGATTACATTCGTTACATCTAATCCAAGTACATGATCTTCTGCACCTCTAATTATAGGAAATTACAGCGTTCAAAATGTTAATTACGATTACAATTCGTCAATTTATTAAAAATATTAGATAAAAAAAAATTAAATAAATTTAATAACATTAATTATATAGGTAAACCACAAAAGTATTACAATTACAAATTTAAAATTACAATTATATTCGTCAAATTATAAAAAAAAATATTACTTATATAATAAAAATTTAATGAGCAATTAATTATTATATACAGAATTCAAAGAAAATCATTTATTATGTACACCACATTGACACATAAAACATAAAAAAACAAAATTAAAAAAGAAAGAACAGAACGCATAACAGAGAAAATAATTTAAATGACACGTAAAAAATAAGGAGGAATGAGAAAAAAATAAATAAATCAAAACACATTTGTGTGGCGACCTAAATGGTGAGGCCCTCAGCATATGTCATGCCGACATGGTCGGCATAACGCTGGTTTTCAGTGCCCCCCACAAGACAAACAAGGCAGAAGCCCAAAGTGTCCCCTAACCGTGACTGTTGCTAATAATACCTATACAGAAAAAATATCTAATAAATACTAAATAGAAACAAAATCCTCTACAGAATATTCATTTACATTATGGAGCATTTAAAAATAAAAACATTATAATAATATAAATAAAAATAAAGAGATATATACATATAAAATAACATAAAAAATAAATAAGTATATAAATAAATTTATATTAGCCCTATATACAACGCAACTAGGCTTGTTTTACGAATTCGTTTATCAAATGTGCTTTATATATTTTATATCTGAAAGCATTTTGCAAGCACATGATGTGGCCAATAGACATTCAACCATTTCATGAAATGCGACCATTTCACGAAATGATCAATCATTTCATGAAATGAGCAAATCTACGATATGGCCACGACATATACATTTATATACTTTAGCTAATATTTTGGTATTTAATTTCTTATTGGTATTATCACAGATATATCACTATAACTAGTATAAATATTAAGAATATCGCGTTAAAGTTCAACTCTTAAAGTATATAAACAACAGTTACATAACATTTATTATCTATAAAAATCCGTGTGGTGTAATCTACCAGGTTTCCAATCTGGAATACCTATGTATGTATACCTACCTATGTGAATGACCTATATTCTTCTTCAATATACAAGCTCAACTGGTTATATCGTTTTGTTTGATTATGCTTAGTTGTTGTTCTAGCCATTCGCAATTAAATTTGTTAATATTCCATAATTGCTGAAATTTCATATCTAAAGTTTGAGTATTTATAAAATAAATGTATAAAACCTATAATTTTTGAATGTTTTTAACGTAGGTACTATGGTAGCATCATCACTACATAGTATAAAACAAAGTCGCTTTTTCTGTCCCTATTTCCCTATGTCCCTTTGTATGCAAAATCTTTAAAACTACGCAACGGATTTTGATGCGGTTTTTTTAATAGATAGAGTGATTCAAGAGGAAGGTTTTAGTATATAATTTATTAGGTTTTAGAGAAAGCGGGTGAAGCCGCTTTTAATAAAAGGTTCTATTTAGTTAAATAATACCTAAGTTTGTGTCTGCGAAAAAATAAAAATAAAATCCCTATCAAAATGCCGAATCAATTAATTTAGTCAATCAAAATAATAATTACAGATAAATCTTGCAATATGGAAATACCAAGGTCAAGGCAGGTCACGATATCGCTAACTATCTTGAAAATGGCGATAGTTCCAAAACATAACATATATTATGTACTTATTCATTCAGTAGGTATTCTAAGAATCACCAAATGTAATCAACAGCAACAAAAACAAGTTATTCTAAATATAATATCACACATATTTTTAACTAATCATTCACAAAGTTACCCATTAAATATATTATTATTCTAACCTTTAACTAATTTCTAAAATAGAAAGAGAAAGTAAAAATTTGTCTCAGAGTAAATCTAAACTTGTGGTTACCTATAGTTATATCCATTAACCTTACTAGGTAATATTATGAATGAGAACGTGTATTTCTTTGATTATTTTTTTTTGTTATTTCTTTCACGTCCCAGCTGAGCGATTTTATAATATAATTTTTTGTCTGGAGATGTTTAGGAAGCCAAAGAGTTACTTAAGTAATCCTACATATTATGTAACTCTTTCACCGTGGTAATAAGTAGTCACTTAATACCACGGTGAAATATTTAATTCCCATCAGTAATGCGTATTTGAATCACTCTACTCGGTTCCTAGGACCATGCGAGCATAGACGCTGCATGCTGGTAGTAAATATAGGGTAGTAACTAGAATACTGTTAAACTATTTAAATGTGCTATAGCCAGAACATTATTTAAACGGGCTTTTATTTTAAGTTAACCGCCTAAAATCTAAATAATGTCCAGCCGTATCGGCAAATTAAGAACATCAATTTTGGCTACTTCATGAGCTCGTTATCTTGTAAATACTTAGTTACGCTCATGTTACGCTATATTTAGATTTTGACAATTATAAAAGGGTAGTATAAATTTATAAAGAATAGAAAAAATTCGATCACGAGGCGGGACTCGAACCCGCATCCTTTCGCGCCATTCCGGGACGGATGCCTGACCAACTCAGCCACTCGTGACCCGCCAGAGCAATCGAATTTATTCTATTCTTTCAGTTTTATGTGTCTAAGGGACACACCGCGCGCCATCTATTGAGATGATTAACAACCATCTCAACCAATATGAAGCACTTTTCAGTGAATACAATATTGTAACGATGGAACACGACCTTTTTTGTTGAATTTATATTTTTGGTATATTTATAAATTTATATTTATAAAGCATTGGAATGCCATAAAAACCAAAAATATAAATTCAATCAAAAGGGTAGTATATTTAAACGAGTGACTGTAAATTAAAGTTTTAGTTATCAAAAATAATTAATTGGGGTAACAGAATTACTAAGTGAGCGACTGACTGCGAGCGATGAAAAATTAATAGATCAGCAACTAACAAACATTAATTTGCGTTACATAAAATACAAAATGAGCAGCTTCATAATATTTGAGCGACCTAATATTAATTGTTTGAGTGACAAAATTACGTCTTGTATTATATTCATTATTTGGCATATGATTTATTTATACTGAGTGGCATTTTATCTTAATCGAGGTATTTCGAATAGAAAAATCACTTTGAAAAATACTATAATGGACAGAGTAGGTACTATCAGTTCAATTTGTTTTTGAAAGTTTTATCAAATTACTATTTGAACAATTTATTCTAGTGTTTTTAGTCGCTCTAGATGAGCGTAATTTAGTCGCTCACTTAGTAATCTATTCGCTCAACTAGTAATTTAGTCGCTCATATAGTAATGTAATCACACAGTTAGAATTCTAATATATCAAATGGATTAATCACAATCCTCCTTTAGTACGCTCAATCTGTATTTTATTATCAACTAATATTCGTTGCTTGTTTAGTTTATTTGTCGATTACTCAAATTCATACCGCTCAAGTTATTATTCATTCGGACACATTTAAACTTGAATGTGGGGTAAGACAAGGAGGGTTGACTTCTCCAACACTCTTTAACTTGTACATTAATGCACTTATTGCTGAACTTAGCAGCACTCATATTGGGTGTCATATTGATGACACTTGTGTCAATAATATTAGCTATGCAGATGATATGGTCTTATTGAGCGCGTCAGCATGTGGGCTCCGTAAGTTGATTACTATATGTGAAAGGTATGCCGATGGTCATGGCTTGCTCTATAACGCATGTAAAAGTGAGGTTATGGTTTTCGAGGCAGGCAGGAAATCACCCCGGTCAATGCCTCCAATCACCCTGAATGGGCTTGTTTTAAAAAGAGTCAATGAATATAAATATCTTGGCCATATACTGACATCCGACTTGAAGGATAATGCTGACTTAGAGAGGGAGCGTAGAGCGCTGTCGGTCCGTGCGAACATGGTGGCCAGGAGGTTTGCTCGTTGTTCCACTGAAGTGAAATTAACACTATTCAGAGCATATTGCTCTAATTTCTACACGTGCAGCCTCTGGTCTAACTATGGTCGTCGGGCATACAATGCTCTGCGTATTCAATATAACAACGCATTCAGAGCGCTGATGGGGCTGCCTCGCCACTGTAGCGCATCAGGGATGTTTGCTGAAGCTCGGGTAGATTGCTTTTATAGTATAATACGGAAGAGATGTACATCTCTGGTGCGCCGGGTGCGGGGCAGTACCAACAGCGCTCTTAAAATGATTGCAGACAGATTCGATTGTGTGTACTTGCACCATTGTGAGCAAGTACACACATCTTATATTAATAAAAATAAAATGACTAATTATAAATGGTAAAATATTCAATAATGATAATATTTAAATTAATGTAAATGTAAACTGTATAAAAACAATGTAAACTAACATAGTAATTAAGAAATTATACTCACAAGTGGACCTCTGTTGTTCTATAAATAAATAAATAATAATAATTAAATCAGTATCTCATAATCAGTCGCTCACTTTATTTTCAGTCGCTCGTTTTATTATTCCCCATTATAAAATATTTTAGTTTAATGTTATCCACTTTGAACACATTTTAATGGATCCTAACTTTCAAAAGGTACCTATATCAATCATGCGAAGGAAAAGCATGTTATTGTGCTTGGCGGCACTGATAGCGGCGGTTACTTCTGCTGCAGTCTCTACTCAGGATACGCTAGTAATAGCTAGATCTGAAGATGAGGTAAGTAAAAATATTTTTTTTTTATATTATCATCATTATTAGCTCATATTATATGTTCGAGCCTATGAGGGCTCCTATGAGGTCATACATAATTATGGTGGATACAACGCTGGACAAGTGTGGGTTGGCAGATCACATGTCGTCGAACTTTTGTTTCTCAATATGTCGGTTTCCTCACGATCGGATAAATTAAAAAAAACTTGTCGATTCGAAGTCCGAGGTACTCACCACTGACTACTGAGCCATCACTGCCAAAAAGTATTATATTTATCTTCATAACTAATATAAAAACAAATTATTTAAAATAAATTTTATTAAGTAACTAAGTAGTTACTTAGTTAATTATGTTAACTATACATTTTTTTTTGTTAAATATGTGGTTACAGTTCACACTTCAGTCGTACCTAATTACCTTTTTTACTATTATATATGTTATATATAGATCCAGAGCCCACGACGGCCAGACATTCCTTTCTTTAATAAAGTTGAAAGTTTCTCTGTATATGTCTCCGATAAAGATAAGAACGACTAGCGATTATCAAGTCTGGATTGTGGTTACTTTGGCAGGAAACAGGTAGTAAGGGTGTATAAAATTGTACCTAACTTTCATTATAGTTTAAAAGCTAAATGTTATATATGTTACTTGGGGACCTATAAAAAGATGTTACCTTAAGGACGCTATAACGTATTTTTACAAAAACACGCTGTTTTTCGGTACCATTTTAACTTAAAGCAATTACACGTGAGAACATAGTAATATCTTAATTTAAAGATAATATATTCAGCTCTACGTTCATCTTATAAAAATTGTACGACGTCATACAAAATTGTCGCTGAAATACGTTTTTTCCATCACAATAAACGCATAAAATGCAAAAAAATGGGGTCTAAAGCGGTACCATTTTAGGAAAATTAAGAGCCTTATCTATCTTCTTAACTATATCTTATTGAGGGATATATAGTCCTTTATATATGGTGTAATTTTTATGAATCTAAATCAAAATTTTATTTCAATAATGAGCTAAATTAAAAATACTTGTCGATTTCTTCATACATTTTGTTCTCGCGGTTCGTCAGACCGCGCTCAGAAGCGCTCTTGGAAGGACGGGTGTATCGCTCCTCGTGCCAAAAATAAAAACGAAATAAAAAAGATTATTGTGCGTGCACTGTCTTTTTCGTGATTTGAAATATTTGATACTTTATAAGAGTAAACTGTATAAGTTTCATATTCCAATTATTTGTAATTTAAAATTATGTTTTAAAAATTACCTTGCCTGAGATCCTCTTTTTTATGGGTTGTTGAATAGATTGGTGGGGTAAAACAATTCAAGATGGCGTCGACGAAAATTTGGCTTTTTTTCGTGATGGGTGTCATTTTCATAGTTTTTGGGGTAGCTATTACCGAATATGAGGTCAAAACTGAAATCCAAGATGGCGCCGACGAAAATTGTACATCTTTTCGTCATGGGTGTCATTTTCATGGTTTTTGGGGTAGCTATTAACGAATATGAGGTCAAAACTAAAATCCAAGATGGCGCCGACGAAAAATTTGACATATTTTCGTCATGGTTGTCATTTTCATGGTTTTTGGGGTAGCTATTAACCAATATGAGGTCAAAACTGAAATCCAAGATGGCGCCGACGAAAATTTTACATATTTTCGTCATGGGTGTCATTATCATGGTTTTTGGGGTAGCTATTAACCAATTTGAGGTCAAAACTAAAATCCAAGATGGCGCCGACGAAAAATTTTACATCTTTTCATCATGGGTGTCATTTTCATGGTTTTTGGGGTAGCTATTAACGAATATAAGGTCAAAACTATAATCCAAGATGGCGCTGACGAAAATTTGACATTTTTCGTGATGGGTGTCATTTTCATGGTTTTTGGGGTAGCTATTAACGAATATGAGGTCAAAACTAAAATCCAAGATGGTCGTCGAATTTCAAGATCGCGTCATGGTAATACTGTCGCGTTATGGAGCAAGGCGGCGATTTTGGTATCTATGAATCTCGCCAAAGAAGTTTCACTCCTGACACGTTTTCTCGGCACACACGTTCTTTTTTATTTTATTCTCTTCGTTTAAATGTTTTAGATTAACTTTATTTTAAATAAAGTTTAGCGAATATATTTAAAGAATATATTTAAAGTTAATAATATCTGTCAGAATATTAACATGATTGCCACAGAGTTGCGTTTTATATTAAATTTCTAAATATGCATTTCAATGTTCTTTAAAATTGTTTTTTTTAAGACTTTCTACAAAACTGTGGTTGTACGTTTTTGTTATTTTATTTAAGTTTACTTTAAAGGAGTAAGAAAAATATACCTAATTATCGACGGTTACATTGGGGATTTGGTAATAGCTGTCTCAAAAACCTTGAAAATGACACCCATGCCGAAAAGATGTAAAAGTTTCGTCGACACCATCTTCGATTTTAGTTTTGACCTCATGTTGGTTAATATATAGCTACCCCAAAAACCATGAAAATGACACCCGTGTCGAAAAGATG